>JTDE01022063.1:23329-43917 GCA_014338405.1 Paragonimus skrjabini miyazakii | reverse complement strand
ACAATCCTAACGTTGTCCCTCACTTGGATTTACCCTTAGGTAATGCTATGGGTGGACGGTCTCTTTCTGGGCTCTCTGGTGACGATGAACCCGAATATCGCAATCAAGCTGGAATGGGGATTGCACTGAGCTTTAAAACAGAGCAGAACCAGCTCGGCGAGATCTCAGCAAATGATCGTATGTATGCTGTCATACTTAATACTTCAGTCAAAGTCTGTTGAAACATACCACGAGGATGTTTATTTGTCACATTTGCGTATGCTCCAACATTCAACATTTCACGTACTGTCAATAACGCCTTCAACGATGCTCTGTTTAATCTTCTAATACAAAGCACTCGGACGTCTTTGTGATTGCTGGTAATATGAACGTACGACTCGGTTGTCTTACTCCACAGGAGAAGCGGCTAGTTGGTATGTTCGTTTGGTATGTCCGTACGCGACTCACTGATAATGGCGTTCAACTGCTACAGTTATGCATACCTCACGGACTGTATGTATCGAGTGGTGCATTTCAGCACAAATGATGGCAATATGTCACGTGGAGACCCCCACGCGTAACTCAACGATAGACGCATATTGTTCACGTCGCCATCAACTGTCCATGGCGCCACTCCATTAAAGATTGCTTCCCGTTTTAGAGCAACCACTCAAATAATGCCGTTGTTTGTGCCGGTTTGGTTTTATTGCTTGCTCAGAGACATAAAGTGCTCAGCCGAAAATCGAGAGGTACACGAAACCTACCAAACAATGCTGATAGTTAAATTGATCGGGACGTAACAGTACAGTAATCTAACTGAGCACTAGGCAGAAATTTCAACAGCTATGAGGACATCTTGTGAAGGGGTCCATTCCAGGTGAACACCAAAGATGCGACGGAGGTGGCTCCCTGCTATTCAACAGGGCTTACGAACAAGCGTCTACTGACCAACCGTGACTCTGAACACGGCGAAGACCGTCGGGGACTGAAACGCAAACCTACAGACAGTCTGTGTACGTACTGCGCGACTTGCCTCTCCGAGCGAGAGCTCGAGGAGACATTTTTATTAAGGAGTAGCTGGGCCCTGTTTTTTCTGACTCGTGGTTGCACTGGCTTTCGACAGTCGCGGCGAATAGACGGATTGGCTGAGAGATGATCGGTAAGGTTTCCGGTGGTGGTCGTGGGTGTATTGGCCATATTTTCATTTTGTGGCAACACTGAGGGATCGGCACTACTTTTCACAACCAGTTATGATATTTTTGGACCCAAAGGTAGTCTTTGACTCTGTTGCCCAACATGCTACATGAGGTTATCTGGATCGCAGAGTGGTCCCAGTGAAGTATGTTAGTTTGTTGAAGTTGTATGCCTATTCAGAGTGCAGAATATTGCTTTCCCGAGCGTTCTCCACATCAAAGGAATTTCGGTGCGACCGTCTTATCTTTCTCTTACTTTTCAATTTTCTGATGGACGATATTCGTAGAGTGCTCACGGGTACCAAGCATCTCGTAGTGGAGTTTCTATCGGATGATGAGCTGACATATTATGTATGACTTACTAAGATCAAATGATATGACTACAACTTCGAAGTGAAAAATATTATTATGAGGTTGGGTTAGAGCTGACTTTGTTTTCGTTATTACAGGCAGGCATCTTGAGACTGTCGATCACTCTTCCTACCTTGGTAGTGTCATTTCATCAGCTTGTAGTATTGCCGACTAGATATCCACGATGATAACGCAGGCATGTGACGCATTCGCGGACTTCCCTCTCTTACGGTTAAAGAGGGAATTTACAGTACGTGTGTGCACTCAGTTTTGCACTTGGGATCCGAGGCTTGGCTTGTTCATGTGGAAAATGTATATAGGCTCTTGGTTTTGCTCACCTTCGTCTCCGCCAGTTAGGTTGTATCAAATAGACTGACTTTGGGCAACACCACAGTGTTTGGGAAATGTCAAGTTTCGCGAGCAATGATGGAAGTGATAGAAATACCCGATCTGCACTAGTTGGGTAATGGACTACGTATGTCGGTGGAGTGTCTGCACATTGTCTGTACATTGTTCATTTTTGCTGATGGTGACTGGAAGAAACCGCAAGGCAGTAAGGCACTGATGTGGTCTCGGGCTATTAAAGCTTTAAATTTCCCAATTGGTAGGTGCCGTTTACCTGGTTAAGGAGTTCGCGACCACTGGTTGGGAACATTCTCTGATATGACTTTTTGTCGTGGTCATTTGCGAGCATGTATTCGCAACTTTGTTGGTTTTTCCCTTTCTGTGAGGCTGCATTGTTTTCCCTCTTCTTTCTCCCCCGTTCATTCGTACTTATTTATTTCTCTACTATATGGGTAATTGTTAGGACCAACAGCAACTCGAGGCGTAGGACCCACGGGTGCGGCCGAAAACTGAAAATGCCGGTGCCGCCAATGATGATGGGAATATTCCGGCGAGCTTCCAGATGTTCGAGAGCATTGCATATAAGATTTTGAAAACCATTTGCAACACAAGCAGAGGTCAGGGAGCTTTTCCGGCTGACTTCAGTATGCAACACTAGTCTTTGTCAGAATGGTAAATCTTAACTGCAGATTTCAAATCTGAACTCAGGTTTGGAGTACACTGCCTCAGAAGTTCCGTATTTGCCCAGATGTACTACTTGGAAGTCAACTAATCATTCACATTGCTTAGGGCGTTTGTAAATGGTGCTTAGCACTTCATTTTTTACTCAAGGCCTTTTAACCTATACTTATAACACAGTTGTACAGTAATTTCAGACGGGGCGAATGAATTACTTTTTCACGCTTTTTCCTGCTTTATTTCTTGGCTGGAGCAGTTCGGGATTTTTCAGGAGGTGGGAATCCGAGCATTCTGTCGATGCGATTTTCGATGTGAAAAGCTGCTTTATCGTTACGGTTCTCATGGTTACAAGTCTTTGTGTTAATATATTTTGTCAGAATATCCTGGTACTTGAAACGAATTTGCTGCTGAAATTCTTACTGTGAGTAATATCGACGAACCATCAACATCTAAAACGACGGATATATTGGTAGCTGATATTGACTATTGACTGGAGCCGATGCAATCTCAGGCGAAGTTGCAAACCCACATACACCCTTTAATAATCATGCGATATGGCGATAAGATGATGATGTGCGTCGACTGATGTGACCAAACACCACAACCAATATCGTGAGAAACGATCAACATACCGAGCAACATCATTGAATCGAAAATCAACATTACAGATACCAGACAGATGGCATGCCGTCCAACGTTCTTAAACAAACCGTCAACCAGTGGAAATAATCGAACGATCTGATTCGTAGATTTGAGTGTTCTTTACAAATACAGCCCTGTTTTACACTATAATAAAGTTTGATTGGAGCCAAGTTTGTTTTGCTTTCGCGCAAGACCACTCAACAAATACATCTATTCAAAATGGTTGGCTCAAAAGTCTGTCTGACTTCGAAAGTCTCAGTTAAATGTGAGCGTCGTTCAACTTGCAGTAGATCACATTTTAAGCATTTATCAATGACAATAGCATTTCTATTTGAACATCACTCACAATTGATCGTAGCTGTCGCATTCCCATAGACTTTCCAGTCGGCCCCTTTCGAAAAGAAGCACTAGACTCGAGATTCGCTATCATTAGAGCTCGTCAGTAGTGCATATCATTGCCACTGCCGGGACTTGAACCACGGACATTCTGTTCATGAGGCAACCGTGTTTACCACTGCGCCATTGACGTCACGTTAGGCACGACCGAATTATCATATGAGAACGCTCATCCACTTTCGCTTGTGAGTAATGGTCAGTTTGCCCGATCGCCTCGAGATGAGACACAGTTACTGTCTGTTAACTCCAATCGATGACCCATCGACTAGGACTTCTCTACAAGTTGAAATCACAGAAATCATTGACTTGTTGAGCGGTATTTGATTACTGATGAGTAGTAGGGGATTTCGATTTTTCATATAGATTGAACATCACCCACAATTGATCGTAGCTGTCGCATTCCCATAGACTTTCCAGTCGGCCCCTTTCGAAAAGAAGCACTAGACTCGAGTTTCGCTCTCACTATCGTCTAGCAGGTTTAATGAGCTCGGAGAGTTCGACCTGTCTAGGAAGTCCTAATCGCGGGGTTATCGATTGGGGTTAACAGACAATAACTGTGTCTTCTATCGAGACGATCGGGCAACCTGATCGTTACTCACAAGCGGAAGTGGTTCAGCGTTTACATATGATAATTCGGTCGTGCTTAATGTGAGGTCAATGGCGCAGTGGTAAACACTGTTGCCTCATGAACAGCGTGGCCGGAGTTCCAGTCTCGGCAGTGGCGAGGATATGCACTACTTACGAACTATTCTAATGAGAGCGAAATTCGAATCTAGTGCTTCTTTTCGAAAGGGGCCGACTAGAAAGTCTATGGGGATGCAACAGCTGCGATCAATTGTGGGTGATGTTCAAATTGAAATAAACCAAATCCCCGACTACTCGACAATAGCATTGCTCATTGTGGGGTCGTCGATAGGGGTCAGCAGGGCGATTATTGTGTCTCTACTGCAAAGTATCACGAAATCTTGTGTGTAGCTGTAGTTGAACCTGTAGGTGTGATCACTCCGCCGTGCTCAGTGTGAGGTCAACGGCGTAATTGTCAACATGTTTGTTTCAAGCGAATGCCATTTATACTTTGATTACTTGTCACGACAGAAATATGCCGTACTGGTCCGCTCCAGTAAGAGAAAACTTCAATTTTTGTGCATCTTTTCGAGGAGTGCTAGCTGTAGTGTCCATTTCAATGTGAAAGGTGCCATCGTTTGTGAGCGTTGTTCATTTTTTATCAACTAAATTCCGAACCACTGGCCAGTGTTTTGTTCCGACTACATCTCGTCGATTGCAATGGTGCTGATTGCTTATCTCACACCTATATAGTTGATATTGCAATTAGGACCGCTAACGTAACCAGTGAGATAATAGTCAAACTTCGTAATAAATCAGGTTTCGTTTCGTATTTTCTCTGCTGTATTATCTTTCTCTCTCGCTCATCTACATAGGTTTAACGCCAATATAAATATTTGTTTTCTTCAAAGGTTTAGCCTATTTGATTTTGGAATCTGTGGACTCCAAAACTCGAGTGCTTTCCTGCTATTTCGCCGGTGGCCTAGTGGTCGGATCGGTCTACTGGTCTGCGGTAACCTACGGAGCGATTACTGTAATGCAAGTATTGGGACACCATCAAGGATTACAAGTGATGGAGAATATGAATCCACTGGCTTTGCTAGTTTGTCTGCCCACGATCCCCATCTGTTTGATTTTAGCCAAAGCAATTCCTTGGGAAAAGTTTCTTCAAAAACTCTGGCGTCATTATATCAGTCGATTGGGGCTGGTGCGAAGACTGACCGGTTAGTATATTGTCGTACTGTTTTTACAAATCTATATTCTGTTGTGTATCTCATAGGGTAACACCGACTTTGGGTTGTATGAGTTAAACAGTAAAGAAACTAAAATTGTCTGATTTTCTCCGCAATAGCATTTTGCGTATTCTGACTCAACAACCATTCAACTAATTTCAAATACTGAGAGGAAGTTCTACCGGGAGGAGGTGGTGACTTAAGTTTTAAGACAGACGAAAGGGGCGGAAGTTATGAGGATCAACATCCGAGACGAATGACTTCTGGAATAGCCCAAGCATCAGTGCAAATTGTTTTTGAGCACACAGGGCTTGTGCTGTCTAATAGCTAGGGTGTTAGCATATTGGGTAGTGCGTTTCGGGCTTTTTCAACACTTTAATGGTGCACAGTTTTGATTTCATTTTCTGCGTGGTTGCATAGGGTAGACAGACAGACAACCGGCTACTCGTAGAAGCATATTCCAAGTTGGCTGGAAGCACAACTCGAAGCTCCTGGATTCTCTACCGATTATGATGAACGACATTTAGCTTCATTCACGATGCAACGCCTAACATACACATACGCTGAGGCTAACTCAGTTGCTCTTGTTCTCGGTTGTTAGTCACCATACTTTCCGCCCCGTTCGATTGTGTCATATCTTAATTCGTGACTTCCTTTTTGTGTATTGTTCGTTTGCTTAAAACGAATTACTTGTTAATGTGCGATCAGAACGTACGGAGCGTTACTTCGGAGAATATCACATGATATACTTCTCATCTTTCCGTTCAAATCCACCTACGAAGCTCATCGTGTTAAATATCAACCACATAGTCTCCGCTTCGAAGCCAGATGGGCTATTTCAAGTGCCACTAACTAGGTTTGAGTAAACTCACAATATTCAGTCAGTACGGCACTAATTTAACTTATAATGTAACCTACTGTTATGAAACTGAATTGATTCTTTTTGTGGTTGTGTCTAGCCTGATTTACGTTCTCACTCCACATGATTTTGAGCTAATCGATTGCGCATGTGTATTGGATGAGCGCGTTTGCTACTGAGGCTGAATTTGACCCATTTCAGATTAAGCCTCTGTTGGACACTTGTCGGTTACTTACTTTAATCGGTAGGCTCTTCGTCAAGACTATCAACAGTTAGAGAAAACAGTTAGCTGGTTAGACATGGTCATGCATCATTAACACGTTTTCCATTTCTGTAGTTTCGGGCCCGTAAGTGGAAACTTCAGGTTCACTGAACTCCTTGCTTGTTAACCATACCCGACCTGGCAGCCTACTGCACTTGCGGACAAGTCTGCGCCGCGATGATTGTTGACTAGTTTAATTGATCGATTTTTTGTCTTTTGAATTTTTGTTTTCGCGGCGACCGACGCCTCAAGTCACAGTCCTGACTAGTTAGGTTCAGAGCCAAATACGTGTGTGTTTCTACATACGTCTGAATGTCTGGTCACTGTAAGGGTTACACTAGGCATTAGACGTTGATCCTTCTTCACGTCATCATGAGGTTTTTAACGGTTTTAATTTCCTGGTATATTAATATAACTATACATACAAGGGTTATCGAGAAAGTGTTGCAGACCGTTTGCCGGGGTGAGAGAGTTAGCTGCGTAAACGGGCATGAACACAAATCCTCAAGGACATCCGTACATCAATGGTTCACACCAATGATTGACTACCATACAACCATGAAGAAAGGGGCAAGCCCTTGTCAAAAAAGAAACGGAATAAAGGGAGCGTAACCGCTAAAGGCAACTGTGTTCATACTCAAAATATTTAGTCTTATCATGGGTACAACTTGCAAGTAAACAACCGAACTATGAGTGGAAGTAAGGCCTCGTCAGCATGTGGCATAATAGTGGGCGAGATCAAGAAGGCCGTTTACGAAGCGGTGCTTGGTTCAGGTCATTTCGATAGAGGCATTTGCCGGCTGCTTTGAAGCGCAATGCCCTGATTCAGTGTTTGTCCTTAATCCATTCAGCACTGGGCGAATGCTGTGGATTGTGACACCCCACTGATGTAGGCTTCAACTACCAACCCGTCGGTATGTTCTACGACCGGATAGTGTTTGTCACATTATTAAGTTTACATTTCACACGGCGAGCTAAATTGTGTATGCTGTTCAATTGATAACACTATCTAACAGACGTCAGTAAGGCAGAGTGTATGTGAAGGATTGACGCTGAGTGGTTGTTGGTGAGCATTGTTTTGATTCAGTAGAGCGTGACAGGCGTGGAGAATCTAATTGCTATGAAACGATTCTCCCCAAACGTGTCTGTAATGCACCGTAAAGTGACCTAGTGCATCTAATCATTACGGACAAGTTTTCCTGCGCCCAGTTTTTAGCAACCCGCAACCGAGCTGCTTCATTCGGGAGTAGTAGATGTAGGCATTTCCTACTGATTTCCCAGTACTCAATGTACAGTTTTTTGTGGATTAATGTTAAGGTGTGGAATATCTTTGGTTAACAATAATTGAACTTTACTCGTAACCGATCAAAGCTCTTGTATCCCCATAGAACTTTCCGTCATCCCATTTTCGAAAATAGCACTGTACTTGAGTGTTGCTCTTGTTAGAGCCGGTCAGTAATAAATCCCGGTGATAATCTATATTTGCTCGTGTGAATAGCTTAACTAGTGGGAGGATCTGTAATCTATCCACTAGAATCGGCTTCAATCTGAGAAATTCAGCACAGTTTACTGGTAGTGTTACCAATTGATCAGCATACACATTTCAAGGTGTTTGCTTATCTCGATCTAGGTATATTGATGAACAAGCAGGCCCTAGACTTTCATTGTGATTAACACCACAAATTCCTTTTCCTCGATTGCTTTACTAACTCGCTTTTATCCCGTTGAGTTTTGAATATGTGTGCTTTGCTCCAACTATACAGAAACACCAACCTGGCCGGTTCGAGAACGAGCCGTAGAACCCGCTCCAGACGGGTACGAACTTCCTCGTCTGTTCTGTTCGGCTTTGGTGCTACCTACCATTGCAACTATGACTGGTCGTTTACTTTTCCGTCGAACGCGATCAGATACATACCGTACTGTGCTGGTAAACTATTGATATTTTGTTGATCTTATTCATTAATAAACTCTTGAATATGACAACTATTTGTTCCTATAAGTTGCTTATATTAATAAGAAGTCTAGTTAGTTAGCCAATTGTTCCTCCAAAATTCGATTAGGTTGACAACTGTTTCCAGACTTCGTTTAGAGTGCTCCATTGCTTATAGATGTTTGCACGAAATTCCGCCTGTTCCTTCAATATTTGGATAATTGACTACAATAAATGAACCGGAGAATTTACCGGTTTCCGTTGAACACAAACTTTAAACGCAACCTATCACATTGAATCGTCGCTTTCGTATTCAAGGGTGCTGAAGCTGCTGTTACAATCAAAGTACACGCAACATCCGCTTACCGAGAAAGTTAGCGGAACACCTCCGCTCAAATGAGTAAAAAGTTTATACGTGCACAGCGTGTGGATCAGCCAAGAAATGCACAGCGTCACTGTGATCGCCATTCGGCCACGGTCAGTATGGTGGGTTTATTAGGGCTTGTAGATGTGGACGTTGACTACCCTACGTGTGGTGTCATATGATCTGTGACCGAGGTGGAGTAGTGCCGGTGCTCAAGTATTAAATTGCTGCTTACGCACCATCAAACTATGAATGTCGGTGCTTACCTAGTTCGGGTGAGTAAGACTTCAAAAGATTTGCATTTCTATAGTGCATTTAACCCCTTTAGGTAATACTGTTCACTTTTCTCAGTGCCTCACTTCCTAACGATCCCGTATGGTTGCAATATATCACTAGTATCAACCGCTTTTTGTCGATTGCTTAAATCTTTAGTAACGTTTTCATGTTACGATTGCTTTTCGGATGAATTATGCTTTGCTGTTTTCCATGTATGTTTGCTGGGATTGTAGCTTAAGGCAATTGTTCTACTCCACTTCGTTAAGTATTTCCTTATTTTTATTGATTTCATTTGCCGTGCGGGTTGCTTACGTTTTTTCCAATCACTTCAGTGGATAAAATTAATTTGCCAAATGGCTTTTCTTCAGGCTACCCTATGAACTTCACTAAGAGTTCAATAAATGTGTATCGATTTGCAGCATTCGATAATTGTCTAAAGCGCTACTTTTCAAACTAGACGATGTCGCCTCATTAGGAAACATCAATGAAGAATCTAACGAACAGAGGGTGGCGAAAGAACACTTCAGATTTATTAACATATAGATCTAGGTTTTTTCTCAGTTGTTCCTAAACTGATATAGTTACACCACACTTAGTAATCATGTTGATAGTTAAACATTTACGACATTATATTGAGTTTTATCAGATGAGCTTAGCTGTCATCGTTGTGATTTTATTGTCCACAATATACACTGAGCGAAAGGGGGAGGTGACGTTGAGTTTAGAAAGCTATGCTGCAGGTGTTTGAAAAGTACTGCTCTAAAAGTCTCTTAATGTGCACGGGTCGCCAGTATTTCTCCGTTTCACACGTTATCTTTACAACAAACAACTAAACGACTTCATAGAACGATTAATAAGCAATTATTTGCATTACCCTTTAACTTTTTTTTCCGTGCTATTGAATGTTCCTTTTGACTGTTCGATTTTCGCTGTTTGTATGGACACTCACCCAAAGAAAATAAAGCTATTTCTTGTTCTAAGTTTATTTAACGGCACACTTCCATTTTTTCAATTACAGGGAGGTCTGACCTATCTGGGTATCAAGGGCATACTTTCCGTATCTTATCGAGAAATACGGTATATGCGTGCTTGTCATCGGATAGTGAAAAACTATGAAGGCAACTAGACAATGTGTTTCCACAGTTGCACTCGAAAGCCACCATCGTATCTGGCAGTTGCTAATGTTCAGTTCTTTTTTGCTCAAGAAGTTGGTTCATCGGGATCCCCCTCACCACACTATTGTGTACATAACTCAACTGCGATACGATGCTTCATTGACCTGAGTAATTTCTGCGCACTACCTTTTTTACGTCATTTATTTTGAAATAAAACGAATCGCGACGCCTCTTGTTTTCTTTCACTTTGTAGTAATCTGTACGTATTTGGTCAGGAAAAGAATGAATCGACTACCATAAGTTTACCGTTTTAGTAATATGAAATTTGCTTGCGTCTGTCTTGTGATTATTGCACAAGTTCCTCCTCGTATGTTCGGCCTGTGATCTCATGCCAGGTTCTGTAACGGTGAATCGCAGGTTCCGAAGTGTTTTTAGGTGTGGAGTGCTTTGGCTGCGTCGCCAGGACCGTACCCGGATTTTGCTCATATGTCAATAATCTCAGTAAATAGCGTCAAGTGCGGTAAACCCAGTTGGCAGGCCGAATTTATGCCCTAATCATCCCACGTTTTGCAACGTAATAAACCGACCAATTGTTCGTTTATTCCGAGCATCTGAAATACGGGTTTTCGAAATATCACGTTCCACAAGCGATCATTTCACTTGATGTGAGCCAACTAGGGGGAAAGGCGATGGTGAGAAACAGCAAGTCTGTTGGTATCCTCATTGCGAACAGACCGCATTTCGGGGCCGTTGAACAATATGGTAGGTTCATAAGCATTATATAATCCTTCTTCTAACGACATCTGGACGTCACTTTGATGCTACAGATGACGCGGGCTAGCAAAGACATGCGCCTGCGTTATTCTCGCTGATATCAACAATACTTCTCATCAAGAATAGTACAAGCTGTCGAGATAATGCTAGCTAAGTGTTTGAAACGGTTCCGTTTCAAGCAGACTGCCTGCGGTAGAGAACGTGGAAGTGAGAACACCCCAGTCTCCAAGCAGCACTTTTGAGGTGGTAAGTGCATTCCATTTAAAACAAGCCGAGCATTAACCTTGTTATTCATACTTTTAACAGAGGAACTAAGCCAGACAATTCACCAGCACATTTCATTTCGATCAACTCATTGCCGGGAGATACCTAACACCAAGCTCATCAGGTTCCTCCAGCGCGCCTGTTAGCGTATAGGAGATATGTTAATTACTTCTATGTCTGATTAAACGGGGGAAAAACAAAGCTTTAGCTCTGAAGTGAGTTCCAAACAATATCTTCTACAATAACTACATCAACAAAGCTGAAGAGAAGTTAACGGACCACAGTGACCCAAGTTCCTGAGGAGAAGAGCCGACAGTTAACCAGACGGCTGAAGTCATTGGTTGTGCTGTGAGTACGTTGAGAACCTGGCAATCTGAGATAGCCGATACATTCGCTGCGGCGTCACACGGTTGCGTCATCACAAGTATACCGCCTACGATTTCGTCCCAAATCGCACGAGTCACGTAGCCTTAGTTCATTGACTTTTCCACTTAAGCGTCCCATTTGAGAAGACTGTATCGTGAGTCACGACACAACAACGAATAATGGGACTTCGACAAATTACAACCGCGAAGTAGGTGTGAGCCTTCAATGTGCTAGTTTTCTTAATTTAATCGGAGGGTTAGGCAGATCAGGATGTTAGTCAGTGTCCATTTATGTGAGTTTGTTGTTGTCTAACAAAACACCCGTGTGCCTTGAGGAACGCTGTTAAACATAGAAAGCGGTCTTTTTTGAGATGAATCTATCTTTCCCCAGAAACCGTAAAGAACAGTCATTTGCACACACACACAAAACGGTGAACAAGGCTGTTTGAGTAAACACATTGGATTCGAAAACGTAACAGCAGTATAAAATGACCTTCGGTGCGGAACACAGCGGCTATGTTAGGCTTATGTACAACAGGGGGCTAATTCTGGTTGGTAATCTATGTTCTGTGCAATTCCGATGATAACAGTAATTGTTACGGCGGTCATAACAGATCCGAGAAAGTGTACGAACCAAAACAGTATTCAAGAACAGTTTGGCGCTTTGATTAGTTGTTAAATTTTGTTGATTGTGCTTCGGCATTCCACTGTCTTGAATGGATGTGAGTGAAAATTAGGCTGAGTGGAGAACGAAAAGCTGAATCTGAGTCTTCTTATTAGGCCTGACGTCGTTGACGAACTATGTTGGTAATGTAGAATTCACCAGCGCGATAAGACGAGCGGACCAAAGGGCCGCTAGCCACGTAACGAAAGCCCAGCTCTTTACCAACAGCAGCCCAATAGTCAAATTTGTGTGGGTGAACGTATTCTTTCACCTGAAGGCAGAACAGAAAAATCGATAAACGACGGGATCGCCTCAAAGTGTGAAGGGGGTTTTATGCGATAGTCATAGAATCACCTTGACCATTCCGAATTATTGCATTCAGAAATCAGTAGTACACAGTGAGAAACGGATACGAATGAACAAACTAAGGAAAAAAGAAATAGATGATGTTCGAATGGTCTGGCTAAAACGGATGAGTATACTCACGTAAGGAAACCACATTGGCGCCTAACGGTCCAGCAACACCCACGAAGGCAGATGTATCACTGTGCATTTAATCTGAAATGTCCTCAACAGAAAACAGCCAACCCTGAGAAAATCCTACTCATCGCCTTTGCGTGGTGAAAATATTAGTGTATCGCGCTAAAACATGAAAACAAAAGTCAATTGCTGGGGTGATGAACAAACTGGACCTTGACGTGGTGTGACGGCTGGCGCATCTCGATGACCTATTAGGATAAACTGGACGGTGTGGCCACCACATCGACAGTGTCACTCATACCAAGCAGGCCAATACGTAGAGGTCCGACAAACCACAGTCTCTTGTTCCTTCAGGTTGGAAGGTGGAAGAAGGTTGGCATCTTTTTCTGAAAAATGCACCAGCTCTGGTACACTGTCGCCGGTACCGCTGCCTTGCGGTACAGGCTTTGGTTGAGAACCCTAATCGTTCTCCTGTCTGGGCCTGGGCGTCCTGGCAATATCTCAGCCCACATACAACCATGAATACTAACACCAATAATTCCATACAGCATCGGCCGTCCCGCATGATAAACCGGGTCGCCCTACCTGCTGTATACAACAGGGTAGACAGGCGAAAACATGCTACTGCTGATCCCTACCACCACTGTCCCATCAAATTTAGCTCTCAGGACCCTCCAGAACCCCTTTTCTGATAATTATCCTACAGGTCCTACAACAGATATAGCTGATCACAGTAACACCGTGTCGGTATCTCTCGTCTCCTACTATTCAACAGCAGGCCTCCATCGTCACTTGTCTAGCCCTAGAATGTGATTTAATATACGTGCTTTCAACGTTCGCACTCCAAAACAAATAGGTTAACAGGCCGCTCTCGCACGAACATTAGACTCGTTACATGTCGGTCTGTTGTGTTTCAAAGACTAGACTACAGGACAGTAGTCAACGTGTGGAACTAGCAGTACCCACACTATCTACCCGATACTGGTTATACACTTCGGATGACTCCACGGCTGCCGCTATCGGTCAGGCTGGAGTAGGTAGAGTCCCCAACACTGGCCTCAATCGCATTGGTAGATTGGATTCCTGTTAATAGTAGACTGTGCCGTCCGCTTGGCAGCTTCAGTTAAGACCAGCCCTAGACGTGAAACGTGCAGAAATCTTTTCATTGTGTCTGCTTATGCTCCAATTGGCTGTAGTGATGCCGGCGTCAATGATGCCTTTCGCTCCAATGTAGCCATTCTCCTTCGGTCGCCACATGGTTCTGATATGCCCATTACGATAATGAGAATAAAGACAGGCGAATATTTGGTTTCGATATAGTCGTTCTGGCCGGATATATGAACACCCAGGTCGGCTGTCTTGGTGAGGCTGAGTCTCGTTTAGGTGGCAGGTTTGGAACAACATCACACCGTTCAGATAACGGTGGGCGATTGTTGCAGCTGTGCGCTGAGTATAAGCTATTTTTAGCCAGCACTAGCTTTAGGCATCGTGCACATCATTGCTATACTTGGCGCCCATCTTCTCGGAATCAGGCCTGTTCTCAGATAGACCACATAGTCATTAATTATAAATGGCGGAGTTCTAGTCAAGACTGTCGTTATTAATGGAGCACATAAGTGGATTCGGACTATGCATTGGAACGTTTTCGTCGTGCTTACTTTCGCTGGGTAACGACTCCATCGACAGCAACGACTGATTGTTGAGAAATTGGCTTTACCATCGGTAAAGCATAAGTACCAAGCCAGCTGAGAGCTGATTTAATAGTTCTCATTCCGAAGATCCTACTAGCTGCTGGGCTAAAATCTCACTGGCAATTTATGAAGCCGGTACTGTAGCATGAGCCACGAAGGTACAGGGGTCCGTGGGTCGAACAAACATTGAATCTCGGAGTAATTCGTGTAGTGGTTAGAAGCCAGACGGAATATTCCTCTTGACAGTTAGTATAACAAATCCAGCAGAGATATCCGTAGGCAGTCGAGAAGTAATCTACGGACTGATCGTGAGGCTTGGTTAATTGGGAAAGTTAAGGAAATGGAGATTGCTTTTGCTTCAGGGGACAGCGGCAAACTATTGGAGCTTATCCGTTTTAATTTCTCTACGCCAGGTCATTATCTGTCCACCTTGCCTCAGTCGGCAAAAAGTTATTGATGTGGCAGAAGACTAGCTGCCATCCTAAGTACATGACGTAACCATCTAACCAGCTTGAAATCGCTTTTCTTTCGGGGAACATCGGCACACTAATTAATAGGGTTCTGGTATCCATTATACTTCGTCGACTCACTGCAGTTCGTGAGGTAAACATTAGAGAAGAACAGGCAGGGTTTCGCCCTGGGCAGGAATTTATTGACCACACTTATATCCTTCGTCAAATTCTGGAGCATCGTCATGTGTACTGCCGGCCAACAACTGTCGTATTTCGATTCGGTGGATCGATCGGTCTACACTTTCACAGTCGCTTAAACGCAGGGGTGTACCGACCAAGTATGTGGACATACTGTCGGCGCTTTACTCCCATACTTCGGCTCAGGTTAGGGTTTGCGGTGAGCTGTCTGACAGTTTCAGCATCAGGAGCGGCGTTCGTCAGGGCTGTCCCCTTTCACCACTTTTGTTTAAGTTTGTCACAGACGATATAATGGGAGACTGTCTCCGGCAGTCACAAGAGGTCGGTGTGGACCTCCTACATGATGGAAGAGTGGGTGATCTTGATTATGCTGATGATGGTGTTGTTATTTGACAATTTCCAAGCTGTACAAACAACGCTAGAAGATATTTCGTGTTCTGCTAAATACTTCGGCGTGCAAAGTGCTTCCGCAAAATTGTGATAACGTAGGTCCAGTGTTAAGTAATAGAGTTATGGAGGTTGATGACCGGTTTGTGTACCTTGGAAGCTGCATCAGCGGCAGAGGTGTAAGGGGTGGAATAGAAGCGCGTATCTTCAAGGCTACGGCTGTGTTCGCTAATCTGAGGTCGCGTGTATAAGGCGACAGTGACGGCTGTATTAGTTTACGACTGGGAAACTTGACCTCTTATGATAGGAAGCCTGAGCCGTCTTCAGGTATTTGACCACCGGTGTTTGCGTTCGGTCGCTCGTATCGGGTGGCACTAACGATTATGATGATGAGGTTAGGAAACATGTATTTGGTAGTGATTGCCAAACGAGTTCTTTCGTTCAATCTTTACAGTTGCACAGACAGATGATTAGGACAAGTACTCAGGATGCCAGCTAGTGATCTACCACATCGAGCACTCTTTGCTGACAATGCGACCGATTGGCGTAAGGTGCGAGTTGGACAGATGGTGACTTGGCGCAGAGAAATGAAATCGTTCACAAATGGTTTGGTCACTGTAGATCGGGTTCGTCTTCTGGGTTAGGACCGTCGCGATTCACGGAATCAGTGGCTGGAGAAATTAGGAGAGATGGCGAACAATCGACACCAGTGGCATAAATGTTGTTTGTCTGAGTTGTCTGTGAATTGCGTACACTTAATGACGCAGGGCAGTGAAAGCCGTGAGGAAGCTGTCTTACTGATGATGCCTCACTTTCACTCACAGCCTGGTTGTTTGTTTGCAAGGTGTAGGCACCTTGATGTTTGAATATAGACTTGATTGTTTTTAGTAGTCAGATCCCTTCCCGTCCTCTTCATTTTTTTTCCTGTCTTCCTGTAGAGGGTTTGTTTTTGCGTTCATGGTTGTGTCGCAGTTGAGCATCAGTGTTGACCATTGATATGTTGGTGTCTATGATGATGATGGGCAAACTGGTGATTCCTAAGCTTGACCACAAGGAATAGTTGGAAAGCCGGGATCCCAAAACTTCCGGAAGAGGGCGTGCGGGTCGTCTCGATGGTCACATGATTCTCCTTCGGGACTATTAAACGACGTGATAACGAATCCGTAAGGTATGTATATAGGGCATCAGAAGCGAGCTGGCTCACAACGACGCCCAAGGAAAAGGCACACTAGTCATCCGATCCGAACTTTATACGTTGTTAGTCTTGTGGGTTGTTTGAGCAAGGACTTCAGGTGGGGTCCACCAAGTCTACACAATTATAAATTCGTTCATCAGTTAACACTTTTGCCGGCACCTTGTTGTGTAGGGCTTTGGTGATCCAGGTGCAATACGGGTGATTCCTTGTACTGAAAACTTTCTTAGATCGTGCTTCCTCCATATTGTCCCTGATGACTCATCGCACGCTAAGCAATGTATATGGCTGTAAAATAAACAAGGTTATCAACATGAATTTGCACTGTTCTGAAGCGGTTCAAGAGCACTGAACAACGGTTGGAGGTTAGTTTCGTAGATTTTATTATGCAATTCGCAGATGAAGTGTGTAAACAAGTTATGTGTAGAAATCGTGTGAATTTCAAGGTGCAACTGAATACGCCAAAAAACGTACCGCTCATCGCTGTCGTACTAAAGCTAATATTATCTGCCGTGAATGAAAAGCTAATTACGTAATTCAGGCTTTCAGATTTACTACATAGATATATATATACAAAGGAATTTAACTTCTTTGGATTCCCAGTGAACATAGTTATGATGGTATTCGCAAATTCTCACAGGGAATAGATCAGTTAAGTTATGACTTTGCACATCTTTTCTCAATAACATTTTGAACTTCCGCGATCGAATGGATGGCACAACGGTTAATTCTACTTTGGGGAGATATTGCTGTCTAATAGCATATGATAGATATTCGGTTTTTGCGTTATGAACACAGTCGGAACAATTGGGAAAATTTTTACGAAAGCGAAGTGCTTGGCCGTTTTAAAGTATAAATTTGTCACTCGTTCTAATATTCTAGAATAAAGCCTCGTTGTCATGATGACGCTCCGATAAAATCTAAAATTTATTGGATTCAAATAATGGCGATGTATAGCATCAATAGTAGCACATAGCACTCTTTGACTAACCAAGAGGTGCGATATTATAGGAGGTTAGGTGTACGTATCTAGAGATAAAAGACTCTGTGAAGATGCAGCGCCACCAAATTCCAAATATGTGATTACTTATAATGTGGGGCATCACATAAAGTAAAACTGGCGTGTCTTAAAGTAGTTCGCCATCGCCTCATTTCATTTTTATTACGCAGTCATCCAGTGTTAACCGTTTAACATCTATCACCTTTGCGCAAGCGGTCTAATCAAACTGAATGGGTGACCTTTGACAGAAAGCCCTACATTCCCTCCCAGCACAACTAAACTCAGCTTGTTGTGCGGATTAGGGGACATCCAATGCCATATATTTTTCACAGGATTTTCGCCGTTTCCTATAAAAGTGGTCGTCACAGGAGAGACATAAGATACAAACAGTTCGCGTATAGTTGAAGAATCAACCCAATTTTCAAATGAACAATCCCGTTAGAATAGCCAAAATTATCAATGCATTTTACTTCAGGTTAGTTCACACCAATCTCGTGAAACCTGTGGGCAATAGTCCCAAGTCCTGTCATTTTAGAGCTAAATATGAACAGAAATCATGGGTACCAACGCCAAGGATGGGTACATACTAACGATCCACATTATCACACATCAGGTCTACTGTTAACTTGTGTTCAGTCATGGAGAATGCGTCACAAACTATGAATCTGTGTCCTGTTTGGAATAAGTGTTTTGCTATTGATGACACTGGGTGCCGTCTGTTGGCGTCTATACACGAGACTGGTGTTTCTAGTTGTGGTTCCAGCCACTTGAGAACATGCTCCTTGATACAAGGCGCTAGCTGTCAGTTTTTACTCCATATATAGCTCGTACTCCAACCACATGAATATTTGTATAAACAATGGGATGCGACAGACATAGGCTGTTTGTTCGTAGCCGAAAATACTAGTAAAGCCCTGGTTGTCATTATCCAATTGATGCAGGAAACAACGGTACCAAAGAAGTGTACTTAGAACTCCC
Organism: Paragonimus skrjabini miyazakii; assembly: GCA_014338405.1. NCBI lineage: Eukaryota > Metazoa > Platyhelminthes > Trematoda > Plagiorchiida > Troglotrematidae > Paragonimus > Paragonimus skrjabini miyazakii. The sequence continues at coordinate 25,286 of JTDE01022063.1, read as the reverse complement.
GTTTCTAGGTGACGGCTGGACAACAGTAACAAAAAGACGTCTAACGGATGCTGTATCCAGATCCTAAAATGCTATAAAACTATATATAATACAATGAGCCAGGGCTACGAACAAACAGCCTGTCTGTCACATCCCGTTGTTTATACAAATATTCACGTAGTTGCAGCATGAGCTACATAGGGAGGACAAACCGACAGCTAGCGTCTCGTATCAAGAAGCATGTTCTCAAGTGGTTGGAACCACAACTAGAAACACCAGGCGCGTGTATAGAGGCCGACGGACGGTACCCAGCGTCATCAATAGCAAAACACTTATTCCAAACAGGACACACATTCCAGGTTTGTGAAACATTCTGTGATTTTTCGGAGCCGCTGGAAATACATACTCCGGTTTGCTGAAGCTTTGGCTACCAAACGTCACAATCCCCTTGTGTTCAAAACCAAGTTGTGTTGACGTTGCGGCTGCCCTGTTAAATAGCATCCCCATTTGTTTAATCTTCATTTCTGTGCCTGTCTGTCTAATCCCTTAAGCTTGTTTTATGGAACCTTAGCTAAGTGTTTAAAATTAGTTACACGTCCAGAATGTACGAAATGTTACTCCGGAGAACACGTAAATTGAACGATCGAGCATATCAGTGGTTCCTAAAAGCAGGCAGTAAATATGTATCCGGCAGTCAATTAAGTTACTGATTAGGTTACGTTAATCTGTTCTGTACAGAAGTATGGGCATGCTGTCAAAGACTATCATCATCATCATAGACAGCAATACATCAGTGGTTCACACTGATGCTTAACTGCCACACAACCATGAAGAAACGAACCCTGTTTAGGAAGAGAGAGAAAAAAAAGGAGAGGGTAGGGGATCTAACCGCAAAAATAGCTACGTCTACATTCAAACCTACAACATCAAGGCGCCTATACCTTGCAAACAAACAACAGAGATATAAGTGAAAGTAAGACGTCATCAGCAAGACAGCTTCCTTACGACTTTCACTGCCTCGCGTCAATAAATACACTCACTTTACAGACAACTCGATCAAACAACGACAACATTCACGCCACTGAGCTCGGCTAGCCGCCATCTCACCTAACGTCTCAAGCCACCGACTCTGTGAGCCGTAAGGGCTCCAGCCCGAGAGACGGACCCGATCTACAGTGCCCAACCCCTTCGGGAACGCTTTCATTTGTCTACGCCAGGTCACCACCTGTCCACCTCACACCTTACGCCAATCGACCGCAGCGTCGGCAAACAGGGCTCGGTGTGGCGAACGACTAGCTGGCATCCTTAGTACATGACCTAACCATCTAAGTCTGTGAAAATGTAATGACTGAATAAAAGAACTCGTTTGACAATCAGTGTCGAACACCCGCTTCCTAACCTCCTCGTTACTCGCTCGTTGGTTCCACACGATACGAGCGACTGAACGCAAACATCAGTGGTCAAATACCTGAAGACGGTTCACGTCTTCTACCCTGAGTGGCCATGTTTCGCTGCCGTAAAGTAATACAACCCTCACTGTTGTCTGATATACGCGACCCTTAAGCCTAAGAGAGATACCTTTCTGTCGCCATAAGTGCCTCAGATTAGCAAACACCGCCCTAGCCTTAGAAATACGCGCCTCTATTTCATTCCCTACACCTCCGACGCCGCCGTTGATACACCTCCCCAGACATACAAACCGGTCAACAACTTCCATGACTTCATTATCTAACATTAAACCTACGTAATCAAAGCAATTTTGCAGAAGCACTTTGCATTTCGAGGCTGCAAAACGCGTTCCGAAGTACTTAGAAGGACGTAAAATAACGTCCAGCGTTGCCCGTGCCGCTTGAAAGTTGTCAAACAGCAACACCTTATCGTCAGCATAATCAAGATCAGTCATCCTTCCAAAAGGTAGGAGGTCCACACCATCATCATTTGAGTGACGCAAACAGTCCTCCATTATTTCGTCCATGAC
>JTDE01022061.1:31892-93419 GCA_014338405.1 Paragonimus skrjabini miyazakii | reverse complement strand
GGACCTAACCACTAAAAAAGAGCTACGTCTACATTCAAACATACAACATCAAGGCGCCTACACCTTGCAAACAAACAACCGAGCTGTAAGTGAAAGTAAGGCGTCATCAGCAAGACAGCATATCATCATGACAATACTTATTTAATGATGAGGTTTGTGCGTACTGAGAGACGAAATTTTTATTCTCGCGTGCTCATTTCCCGGTAGATGGAAAACAGTTGGATCAACGGGCTTAGTAATGACAATCACCATAATCAGTTGAAGGTGAATGGCTGATTGCAATGAGTCCCAAGTGAAAGCGGTATATTATTCAGCTTCATGATTGGTCCAGAAATCGAAATAATCGGTTTATTTAGAAACAGAATTCACTGGAGAATCATTGAAGTATAAAAGCACAGTCTCATTAGCCGATCGTCTGAATTCCGTGCCCTCGCTTCCTGTTTTCGGCTTGGGTTCAGGAAATGTAGACATTTTAACCGCAAAAACAATGAGAAAAGCTTTTTCTCCAGATGGACGTTAAGTTACACTCCTTGTCAGAGTTGGGTTATGACAGGGGAGTTTTAGACAAATGTTTGTCTTCGTAGATTAAATACTTAGTACGACACTGTAGAATTACCACTGGTCTTAGGCTCATTTTGCACAGCGTACACTATAGTCATTCTGTTGAAATGCTGTATTCTTACAGCGATATTGTGATGCAAACAAGAGACATTCAGTTGATCACTCCCGAATATGGTAGTTAACTCTTCGACTTCTGTGCAAGGCCGATAGTCACAGGTGCTTGTAAGGAACAAATATTCCTCATATGCTAACCGCCACATAGTCTCCATACGAAGGTGTGGCCTGTTTTCACAAGTCATGTGAACAACAGTTCCCGCCCGTCCAGCAAAATCATAGTTCTTCTCGCAGTAATACAACACTTTTATTTTCGAAAGGGGCCAACTGGATAGTCTATGGGAATGCGACAGCTGCGATCAATTGTAAGTGATGTTCAAATTGAAAGAAACAAAACTTTTCACCAATGATCAGTCGTGATGGTGTGACACTCATCTAATCGAAATCGTCGATACTTCATACATTTCGGTGTAAGTACAATGAGATAGGTTAGAATGATGCCTCAGCACTCGTCAAAAGCACTGCTTTTCGATTTAAAACAGCCGTAATTGCTGGCAAGACTGCGCTGTGCATTTATAATGGTAGACGGCTTTCAGAAGAGTTCTTGATCGGCAGACAAAGACTACTTCAGTCTATTTGTTCGATGTGCCCCTCTTCAATGAATTCATCAAAATCACCGCATCAAATGGTTTGAACCACATCGGTAAGATCCTCGTTATTTAACTCAGCTACTAAACTTGCTAGTTCTCGTTCAATCAGTGGGTTTTTTGAGAAGTACTGGTTTGTAGATTGAGAAAGTTTCATGATACAGAATATGTTCCATCAGATACACCTAGTGTGCATGCGTTCTACATGCTGCATTTGTATAAGCATGCCTTAAAATGATATATCCTATTATGTAAAGTACTCTGTTGATTCTTATCTTATCCCCATGACTCGATTTTAGGTTGACGATTGGTATGAAACGCAATTGTCTGATATGAACGTCTAGTGATACATGCGAGTGTTGTTCAGTATGCACTTTTAGCAGTCGGTTGCCATATTTTTATATCACTCATAACTGTCCGAAATACTTATTTCCGCGACCTTATTGAGCAAGTATAGAAAATCCAATCAAGTATAACCCGTTTCAATATCTTTTACTCAGCGCCAACAACTGTCCGACAATGAGGAGACCAAGGAAAGTGAAGATGTGATTGATGTGAATGCGGTGGTGTCACGTGTGGTCAACAAGCGATACCCGAATACGAAGGCTTGTTTCTGTGATCTGCCGCTCTACCTGTTTGCTTTTCTATACATGACCGGTTTGATGCGGTATTCTTACTTTTTTGCTCGTTTAAATGAACAGCTGGATTTTGCATTTGATAGAAATAAAGCGGTAGTCAATCATTTGCTGGAAACCTCTGCGGCAATTAGTATGTGTGGATTCTTTCTTTCCCCCATCACTGGTTTTATTTTGGACATATCCAGACGTACCTACAAAAGAAAACTGAAACACCGACTGAACGATCCAGACCTTCAACTGACTGACGCCGAGATCTACTGGACCCATCTGCGTGCTCTTGCTCCAGCACTCTATCTACTAGCCACCTGTTCCACAATCATAAGTGCATTACATTTTATTGTTGGACAGCAATGGTTGTATTACATGCTTTGTGTGGGTATCATGCTACATTCTTCTATTCTGGCCAGCACAACCACTACAGGTGTGATGATCGCCTTTCCTGTTACACAATTCGGTGTCACTATTGGGATGGTAACTATGGTTTCCGGTGTATTTATCACAATCCAGTACGGTCTGCTCGAAATGCCGATCAATGCAGCAAACGGGGTGATGGTAGCAATCAGTTGTCTCATGTATATCCCACCGCTGATTTTAACCTTCAAACGACGTTAGAGTGACAGTTCAAGTATCACATTCTGTGTCCATGTGATCCATTAGACCTGTGAACAATGGTCGAGATTTCCCGTATAACTGTACTTGAACGTTTTTTTAATACCAACTGCTTAGAGTTTTTATAGAATTTGGCATACTTATTGGTGGACTGAAATGCTTGGTCATATTTTCTTTAAATCGTCTGTCAATTCGCCGTGTATATACTTTTTCAACTATGTTAAAACATTAAATAACTCCGAAATCTTTCCGTTATCACGATGGTGAGTGAGGAGAACCTCGGTTCCGTTTTATTGTGCTAATCCCACAATATGCCAATATAACGAACTTAGATGTAGCGAAACTGTTGCTGTACAACGAAGAAAATGTCTAGTTTTGAATTATCTCACTAATAGTGAGTGGGTTGCGATGGTAACTATAACGAATTCCCATGCGTCGGAAAAATTGAACACCCGTAGATACTCTTAACTTCGTTTTAAAGAACAGTGGAAAGTGAATCGCAACCCAAGCGACCAAATATATTGCCATCGGAAGTCCAGCTTACATATGCCTGATGAAACAGTCAAGCGCTTGTCTGTTTTTTCTCCACTGGCTCATGCACATTCATCATCATCATCATCACGGGGGTAAATAACTACACCACCATGTCATGCATGTGATCGGTTCATACTCGTAGTGTGGTGGATTGTCAGGCCGGAGGGGCGAGTATTGAAACACTCGGCGGAATGCCTCAACGCGGGGGAGGCACGTCCACAAACCCTCAACGATCGAATGGCGGACAACAGGGGCAATCGGATGAGTCATCGTTCGATCGGATCGGACCAACGGGCGAGACATGGCACACAAAATAGGATGGACGACCAAATAGGAGGCTCAATTATTCCAACACTCGGGGGAATATCTCGACACGGTCGTGGAGACCAGTCACTGCTCACAATAGATCGATGGAGGACAATACGAGCGACCGGAAGAGCCATCGCTCAACGAAATCGGACCAACGGACGAAGATTGGCAGGCGGAAAGCCCCCGGATAGAAGGCGCCGACCACCCACATAAACCATGCAGAAGGGCACACCACGCGTGAGCAGAAACCTCGGGGTGTTGTGGACTAGAATTCTGACCCATAAACTCGAGCGCGCGCGTAGCATGTGAACTAACGTGTTGGACAATAAAGATTGTTAGCCTTTTCGCTACAATAGTGTGGTGGATTATCAAACCGGTGGTGCGAGTATTCGAAAACTCGGTTGAATCCCTCAGCGCGAAGGGAGGTACATCCAAAAGCCCACAGCGAGCGGATCGGGGACAGTGTGGACGACCGAATGAGTCATCGCTCAACGAGATGGGATCAACGGACGAGGAATAGCAGGCAGAAAACCCCCGAGTAGAAGGCGCTAATCACACACCTAATCCAGGTGGAACCCCCCCCCATAAACTGGGCATAAACTGGGCAGAAGTGCACATAATATGCCAGCGAAAACCGGAATTGTATTGCGGACGCGAATTCTGACTCATAAATGCGAGCGCGCGCGAACCATGGTAACTAGCGAGTTGCCCAATAAAGATTGCCTTTTATTGGACGCCTTTTCGCCACAGTAGCTATGATTTCGACGATGCAGGTTATTCATGTGTATCGGTCATTCACTATATACACTTGTAGAGCCGTTGGTGCTGATCATGTTAATGAGATACCCAGCCGATGTATTGTCTTGCCCGGTAGTGTAACCTTTAACTGAACGAGGAACGTGTACGTTGTGATCACACCGTATCGTAATCAGTCAATCACGTGATGCTTGCCAGTTTGCTCTGGCTCATGGCAGACAGTTTGGGGAGATGAACAAAATAATTGTGTACAACTTTCAGTCTACAGAGAATGCTCTGCATGCTACTCAGTTCACTGGGACCATGTTTTTTCAACCTTCCATAAAGAAAATACAGTTAATCTACTATACCTGTTTACATATCTGTTTCCATTTTAGGCACAAGATTTTCCATTTCATGCAAAAGCAAATCACTTTGGTGCATTCGAATTTCCACGTTAGAATCTTGGACGTGACGGCAAGAACGCGATTGGTCCAACTAACCAATCTTAATTAGAGCACTTCAGATTGGCTACTTTGACAGTGGAGGTGGTACGGGTTATTCAAGGGGTGTCAGCGGCTTTGCTTAATGAGAACGGGGTTAACGGTTAAAGTGGAGCACAGACCATCTGACCCTGTCCCTACTGATTCATCAAACTGCGGACCGTATTGGTTCCTTTGACAGGTAAAGGGGTGCGAGTGGTTAGGAGTGTATGTGGATCGCATGTCCAATAGGAGTGAGGTTTAGGTTCATGGTAAACTTCGAGTTTCAATATGAGAGTCAATCAGTTTGTGAGAACATTTTCATTAGTTCTCTTGTATACATGGCTGACGGACGCAATTGCATTCGCATCAGTCTCGAAACACGTAGACGTATTATCGAAGCATTCGATGACTGGCGTATGGTTGCCGTTCTGAACGGAGTCAAGTGTAATACCGCTTACAAGTGGCTTCATGTGGATTGCATCAGTTATGAAGCGCAGCCTCGCAAACGACATAGAAGCAAGGTTCTGACAGAATCTGAGATTGATATGTTATTGGAGTGGATTTCCATAGACCCAACGGTTACACCGCAATTTTTAAGATTGCGTGTCAAGGCCGAGTTCGAGAAGGAGTTATCGACCACAACGATCAGTCGATACTTGGATGGCCGGGGCATAACTGTCAAGAAACTGTGCCAAGTGCCCGTTGGTATGAACTCAAATGAGAATTTGGAGTTACGTCGACTGTTTCCATATCGACTGATGGAATGCTACGCAAATTCAAAGACTATTTGCTGGATAGATGAGACAAATTTCAATTCGTTCTGTACGAAGTCAATGGGACGTTCACTGAAAGGAACGAGAGCATGCGTCTCTGTAACAAACAGCCGAGGCCGTAATCTCCATTTGATTAGAGCTATGACATCAAGTTCGAGTGTAGGCTATACGACGAGGCGGGGATCATACAACAGCAACGATTTCAAGGGCTGGCTACGAACCCTGCTAGATTAGATGAAAATCAGCACACTCATGTCAGATATTGTGTTAATATGCGATAACGCACCGTGTCACGCTGATCTGGAAAGTGTGTTTGCTGAGGAGTTATATAATGCAGGACAACTCTTACGACTGGCACCCTATTCGCCCATGTTGAATCCAATTGAGAATGTCTGGAACATCGTGAATGCAAGAGTTAAAAGGCAGCTACAGGTGCACCACGAAACAGTAATAAACGGAGATCCTCAAGGTGTGCAAAGTCAACAGGAGTGAAGAATAGGGACCCTGGAAAGAGTAGTCATTTCTGCTATGTGCGACGTCACCGGGGACCACTGCGCTAGCTTTGTTGGTTATGCAGAACGATGCTGTATGCAGGCGATGAATGGTAAAACGATGGGGTCATAACCGTAAATGCCCGTCTTCTCAGTGAACGGAGAATGTTCTATTTGGAGCAACCACAAATTAATTTTGTACTTCCTACTTTTTAGAAGTTAGCCCTGATTAGACTAATGCATGGCTTATGAGTGTGCCCAGATTATGCAAGATTTTCGCTTGTTGTTTGGGCGGTTAAGAACAACCGAGCTATTCGCATACTTTACGCGTTGGAAATGTCTTCGCGACAGAAAACGCTAAGACAGTGCTTCGCAGGTTTTAAAAGTAGCATAACTAATGGGTAAAATTCACCAGAAATATGACCAGTTGGTGGCTATTCCTTTTCATTCGTATTGTTCTACCGACTCCACTGAGTTTGTGATAAACGGCATGACCAACTCGCAAATGAGCTATTAAATACAAAAATATATTATTACGGTTTTTCTCAAAGTTCTACTCGCGTGAATGGATAGTGTATACGTGCCACTAAATGCAACCACTGGGTTTTAGTGACCGCGATCTTAGAGGGGTCTGAGATGTGGAAATGCAAATAACCGCTCCAGAGATTTTATACTAGTTCATTCGAGTAGCGAAATGAAATAGTGTGTTTGCACGTGTTGTGTGTTAATGACAACACATTGGACTGGTTGGCCAACTCAGGCAAGTCATTTTGTGTGGCTATGGAAAAAAACTTGTAACTATTGAACACAGAGGTCAAATCATTACATACTGTAGCAGAGATTTTCCCCCTGGAACAGATATACAGCTGAAACAGACTTAATAACAAGGTGAGGAAAGGGACAGCATCATGAAAGGCATCAGTTAATATGACGAGTGGCCCCTGATTCCTCCAAATTCTAAACGTGGCTGGACTATGTCGATTCTGCTAGCTAAAGTGTTAATTTATTTGACTGCAATCAACCTTATTGTGCGAATATCATGTCGTAAGTTGACAATTATCCCGTGAAGCCATTAGTTATGAAGCCTATACGGCCTTAGACTAATGGGGGAAGCAGGACAGACCAACGGTTTGAAGGTAACAACGAAATTACATCTCTCAAAATATTCCCAAATTTAGTGGTGACGCCTCCCACAACTATCTACAACGAAATATAGGGCGGATTGGCATGATAGTCCCATAGAAGTTGTCTTCTTTTGTATGCAACGGCAGCCCAGCACTGTTCTGACTGATCCTCGGGTCCGGTCGGTTGATTATTGTTGAGTTTAGATGCCAACTCCAAATGAGGTCAACCAAATATCAGACCGAATTGCCAGGGCACCATTTGATGAGTTATACTGAGTGATGATACAAACTTCTTTCTTGAACTGACCTGGCGACCACAGGGTGAGGGGTGTAACCGAACGAAGTTCACATTATGTTGCTACCTCGTAACAGTAGAAAAAATAAAACATCCATGTTCGCCATGGCCAAAGGCAACCGAACAACACCAGTTGCGTTATTGTGTCATTCTGACGTAACCGTTGGACTGGGAATGGTTTGGCAACAAGGCATAGAGGAGACCCATTACATACCTTTCGTTACACAAAAACATTCATGTTTTCATGGCGCGCACCAACCACTTGTTTTACGTAAACCCAATCGTTGGTTGTTTCTGTTGTTGTTGCTATCCGCATGTCCTATATATTCCAATATTTCGCGTTCGTGACTGAAGAGAATAAACGAAATGTTAACATCTCGCGACGTATGTCTTTTGTAGTTACTGGTGAAGTTTGTTTTAAACATATAGCTTTATAAAAATTATAAACACTTGTTTTTTCGAAGTACTTGATAGTATATTATTTATTGTTCCAAGTCATAAATGGTGCACACGAATACTTTATTTGAACTTAATTTAATTTTGATTTACCTATTTATTTACAAGCTGCTCACAAAAATTTTTCCCGAAATCTGAGGATTCAGTTTTTCTCTCCAGATTTCTGATACGCTTCTAGCCACCCGTAATTCAGTGCTTCTTTTCCATATGTTATTGACCTTGGACCTCCATAATTCATTGTCCTAATTTCTCCAACGATTATTGTGGTCGGTTACTCTTATGCATAGCAGCTGGTAATAACTTACACAAGGTGGCGCTACCATTTAAGAAAGCCGGTCTTCTGATTCTGTTATTAAAATTTACGGTTTGAACATCACAGATTATTTGTTTTGGTGCCGCACGCCACACCTTATTTAAGGTAGATGGTGTTAGATTTTTCGAGGCAAAACTGTGTTGCCTGCAATAACGAAGGTCCAATTTAATGTACAAATTGACGACTCCATGAACTGCAAGATGATGAAAGAAAATACGTGTCATGACCCATATTCCGAAATTATAATATAGTAATAAAAATTCTACCATCTAGATGAATTTTCCTAGATTTTTATTTACATTTCTCAAACACACAAGTTTTCCCGGTTTGTGTCGTCCGTCATACAATAAAAATAGGAAACGATGGGCCAGTAATAGACTACATTTCCTACTGAATTGTTCCGACCGCATTGAACAATAACGGTGAGTGACATGTGGATATTAATCACCGTACGTGCAGTTCCCTAATGATCATTACCAAAGTTATGGCCTTCCCTCATGCAGTTAACTAAGCAGAAGAATCCCGATTCACGGCACGTATATGTAGGACTAAAAACGATAACTAGCCTGCCGATCATCAAATTTTCGGGATCGATTTGCAATATATATGACATCGAATATAGACACAGAAACAACAAACGCAGTTTGTGGTTCAGCTAGTTTAATTATGGAAGCAAGATTAAACCAAATACGGTGCAATGATTCAAAGTGACTATATATTTACTGATGCCAGCTGCACTGATATTCCCCAGCTAAACCGTTATTTCATCCTGCGCTTCGGCAAACAATGTTCATTTGTGATCGCTGTTGAGTACGTTTCCAGCAATGTTAGTCGGATGAGAAAGACGTCCTAATAGAATACAACCTGAGATCAACAACTAACTTTCCGTTATTGTGGCTTCAATCATTTCACACGCAAGGTTCCTCTCCAAAGGAAAATGATAGATACTTCTTGGTCACTTCGCTATTGGGTTGACAGGAAACGAACGATGAGTATCGGAGTGACACTAAGTCATACCATCGTATTTGAAGAACTATGCCACTTTGTCGGTGGAAGCAACCATTTTTACAGTAAAGATTATTATTGGTCGACGAGCGCGTTCCACTTTGATTCGCTGTTTAGTGATCAGTTTTCACGACCATGACGCACGTAAATCTAACATGCACCCAAACAAACTGTTATAATCGCCATCTCTTACAGATAAATTCGACATAGCATCTAATTGCCGTTTGAAGTGGCTGGCGTCGGTTAACCACAGTTTCGTCTGCGACGACTTATGCGTATACTCTGAGTGCAAAAACGCTCTCGAACCAAGAGACCGCGCCAATTCAGTCTCGTTAAACTATATAAGGTCAATGATGCAGCAGTTAACACGGGTGATACACGAAAACGTGATCGTGACTCAAATTTCGACCTTCGCAAGAGTGTGCTCTACTCATCAGCTCTTTTTTATTGAGTTATCCTTTGGATAGCTGTTTTCTCCAGCCACTAGTTTATTTTCTTAGGGGATGATAGGGTTGACGGTAGATCCTACATATCAAAATCATGTCTCCCAAAATATGCTAGTAATGTACTGAGAGTTGTCACACTTTGCTTATCATGTAATATCGTGAGCTGTTTTGTAGTACTACGTTGAACCTTCTAATTACGATGTGAGAACGAGGAGTATGGACAGGAACACGTGCCAGTTGATGACTGTCTCATTTGAAGCATACGTAATGTAAACTTTCTGATTTAAATCGCTTGGTAAAGGCTCTCTGAGAGGGTTGAAACGTTGTGAAACCGGTAACTCCTTTGGTTTTAACTTGTTATGGCCTAACTAAGGAATCACTTAATATTACGGAACCCATCAGCTGCTCAATTTTCAGCTTGCGTGGACCACTGTAACGTAACCTGTGTAACGTCGGTGGAGTCGCAGTTGGCGACATCAACGCGATACATGTCCAGTACAGTACAACGGCACGCCTCTGACTCGTTGTTCAAAGCTACCCCATGTTTGCGTCAGATCTATTAGGTATTCTGGCCAACTAGACTTGGACGAACGCTCTCCGTGCGGTGCTGCCTGCTGTGTAGTTTACTTGAAGCGGCCAACAAGGGCGTACAACCTGTGTTTATTCATCCAAGCGCTGATGTGGAGTCAGTCTTTGAGAGTTATGCCTGATATGTGCTATTCAATACAATACGTGGCAGACGAGTTAACGAAATGAAACTAAGCGGTAATAACTGCACTTTCACGACCTACCTGGCAACGTCCATTGTGTTATAGCGCATTAAATATTATTGGGAATAGTCAGTTTATGTGCTCCCTGTGCACAAATACCCCTGGGCTGAAAGCCTCCATCTATAAAATTATCGAGCAATCAAACAATACGCTTGGTATTGACTGACCTTTTTATGTCAGAATGGTGTGGTGAAAGTTAAATCGGCTCACTGACAACATGAGTTTCTGGGTGATAATTTCTCCTGTTGAACTACGAACACAATGCATCCATTGTTATTCACTTGTTCAATCAGACATACTTCTTACTCGTACTTGTTACTCAAACGGAATCGGAAAATTCATTTCGTTTCCTTGAAACTAATCGGAAAGGGGCCAAAATAAAACTTTACAACGCTCCGCTGATCGCAATGCAACAGTAACTGGGACCTTATGAATCTCCCCAATTCTACACATATCAAACAATAACAGATTATCTTTCGTTTCCTGGCTAACAATTCAATGAAACATTGTACTGTAGGCAAGTTAGATCAATAGAAATGGATAGACACTACTGTATTAGAGAAAATTACCTTCCTAATCGCTTTAAGGTCGGAACTTGACGGTAATCAAGCCAAAACTTCTGGTTAACACGGTAAAGTAAAAGACCTTACTCAATCGTCTTCAAACCACGGTGAATATTGAACCGGATTCGCACAAACACACGAGTGGTTTGTCCAGTTGCCCTGCTGACAATGTGCCTGAAAGAGAAACTCCTTGTCTGCAGCCAATCTGCGATTGTATACCCCTACATTTGCTGTTGTACAACGGAATACGTAGTTCGTATGGCGAAGCGTTTGTCCGAACAGACCAACGAACACCACTAAGCGTAGTTTGGGGAAAGCTTTACAAAATCAGTTAACGCGGTAGTTGCATATTTAGCCGATGGGTACAACCAAGTTGACACCACCCAAACTTCCCTTATGGCCTACAAAGCTCCGATCAGCAACCTGAAGGGGATCAGACAGCGTACGTCAGTCACAGCTAAACTGATCTATAATATACAACACAGGAAGTTGGTGCAACCTCTATAGTTGTTTAACCACCATATTCAGTTATGATTGACTGGGCTTAGTGTAGAGAATCGAATGACCTCATTAATAATTGAGAGGTAACTGTTCAGTCAATCGAAACATCGTAATCAACCTATCATCAAACCTCCAATGTGTTCGTCAGTAGGTATTCCTTAATGGCCTTGTTGAAACTGCCACTTATGCAATCAGGTCAATTATTTTTCTAACATGTCTTATCCAATGTGTACCGTGTTCCGACAGTGATACCCATTTGGTTCAAATTTCAAAAGCTTAGATGACCTAGTAAAACACTGTGTTTGTTTGATCACCACCCAGTCTGGCATGGAACAGCTGACACGGTCAGCGGTTCTGATTTTGTCAATGGTAGTAGTGTCGATGCCACCAGCATATCACCTTGTTCGTTATTTGGCATGACTGTTGGCCACAAGCACTGCAACAACTATTTAGGTTTTGTCACACACGCTTACGCGACGTATGAAGAGGGATGACTGTTCACCGCTGCACAGCACGCTGAACACACACTGCCTTGACGCCACCACACGAACCAAACGAAACACGATCCTACTGTGAGGAGCTTCGACCCGATCACTTGTACAGCTTTACCCAGCAGACGAATTACGAATCAAGGTCCGCTCTCTCAATAACCCATCCGGCTGTAATACCCCACAAGCTTCTACTGTCTCAGTTGGTGATTCGAAACAGTCATTGCGCATTCCGGATTTTGTTAAGTTGTAGTATTTTGTTATACAGTTTTATGATTCACTCATATTTGGTGCACTGCTATTTACGTGCTATTTACGTATTTTATTGGCTTTATTCATAACTAACTTTTGCCCCAATACTTACCAGCCAAATGTCACCTTTGTCAATGTTGTTGCAAACGTTTATATGTATTAAAGACTTTGGTTGAATGAGCAGAGTAACCTGCGCACTCGAACGTAAGATGTACGCCAAGCGCTCGCTTTCGGCTCCGTTCTATAATGGTTTCGTTGATTCGAACGTTTGTTTGCAAGTTGACTCCCTGTGTGAGCAATGTAATCGCTGCGTTGTTCTTAGACCATCGTTTTAGGCCATTTGGTCGTTGTCATCGTGGCCAAAGACAACACCAGCGAGCATTCTCCCTCCGAACCATAATCATAACCGTTTGTCACAACAGTGTTAGTAGCCTAACTCTCTAATCTTGATATTGATGACATAATTTGAAAGACTAGAAAACAGACGTTTGAAATTTTGTAACTTCGTACGTTCCTGTGATATTCCGTCAAATATCTTTCCGTTATGTATATATTGCTCTAACTAGAATGAACCTACATAGTTTAAGTTGATCAGATGATGATGCAACGAAGACAATTATTCGTCACGGCTGTTCCTGTTGTTAAAACTTCATTTGTGTCAAACCGGAACGAAGTTATCTCACCGTGATTACTATGTGAACTGTTCACATCTAGGCAGTGTAAATGTACATCGTCTAACTTGGACTGCCGGTTTGTAGCGGTATAGCCACAACAAACTAAACTAAAAAATATAACATTTTGTGATGTCCATTCATAACCGGGCTTTACAAAACGGGTTGAGCCCTTGTTTGGACTCACCAGATAGACAGTATAGATGGGAAACCAGCTGGCGGTCCTTTGTGTTTGTAGCCGCGATTCTTAAGAATCTCATCTATCTCGATGTTAAATTAGTCCTGACTTGATGTTCAAACTGAAGGACAGGTATAATCATGGAATAAATGACTGGAGTGTAAACAGAATTTTTTTAAATTCAGTCGGGCAAGCATTATTGAATTCTTTGTACGAAACTGTTGTTGACAAATATCACCCTCGGCGGAAATTTTTTATAGACAAATGAGTATTTCCGTCTGCAATATTTTCCCTCGGTCCGGGTTGCTAGGCGGTACTATCACTATGCTGATTTTGCTCTTGGCTCAGAGAAGTTGCACAAAGTGATGAAGTCAAGGTGGTTACGTCGTCCTCAAGAAAGACCTTTAAAAACGTCATTTGGTTCGGTGACTTTACCAGGTTTTAAGTTACGTAAAACATTGTGTCCTTGGGGCTCCTCAATCATTTCTTCCGAGTCACTGTTGAAAATTTGCGTGATAAGCCGCCAATCGGACGTTTTTATCACCACTGATGCGTCTCTGTATCTGTACAACTTCAATGTTACTGCTTTGGCGTTCAAGAACTGACGTGCTTACCGTTCTCGGTTCTTTCTGAACATCAAGTGTACCACACATGACTACATGGTGCATCATAGGGGATATTTATTATATGCCTAGAGGAAAGAACCGCATTTGTGTCACACGTTCGCACATTTTATTCCTATGCGGCTACACAAGACGTGGACTGGAGAACCTCAACTAAAACGAACAGATACTCTAAGGATAGAAAGACACCACAGCATAAATTAGAATGATTTGAAGGTGTTCCGATAGGTCATGGAAGTCTGTAGACGATAGTATGCTTCTCGATCTGAAGATACCAGCTTTAACGAACTGAGATCTGAATGACTTATTAAGGTCAACTGAATTTACCTGTTAAAAGCTAGTCAATTACAAAATGTCTGGGATCTAAGTCTTTCGTCTCTCATACTCTAAACAAATGCGCTTTAGATTTTTACACGGCAAAGAACCATTCCACATAAGAGACAACCTTTGTGCACCTGGAAGCAGTCGATGACCAACCTACCTTTATCTTGATAGTCTATCAAACTGGATTTAATTATTATTGTCATTATATTTTACTTCACAGTTTTGATGTCTACTATTTGTTATACTTTCGATTTCCACATCACAATCCAATTATTATTGTTTCTAGTTCACTAGTATGAAGCGAATATATGCCGGATGACTACATCCTGTTCACTCCACGAGTTGATCGATCAATGTACGTATGGAATTTGAAAAATTTAATGACATGTCGGTTAGCAATTTACCTGTTTGTTAGCCCATCTAGTTTTAACGTGTATCGGAAAACACTCTTTCACAATGGTCTCTAGAACTACGTAATGATTAACTAAACTCTAATATTTTGTTTACACATACCAGGTCGTTTATTCATTTCTTTGTCTTTTTGATTACGAAATTGACGTGATGAACAAAACATTATTTCGTCATAAATTTTACGAGGTAATTCTAAGGTTCTTCAAAAGTATATCAAACAAAAAGCGATTCTCATGTCGTCTAGTTACATTAATAACAAATGTCACGTGTTGTAGCACCTGACTAAACTTCGAGACCTAAGAGGTGTCAATATGTCTGGAAAATACTCAGTCCGAAAGCAAACCGCTAACACCGGTTGTTCGTTTACATGATACATTCCTATCTAATTTATGCAGCACATCAAAGTTTAGCACTTCTTAGAATGTATTGAAGTTTATCATTTTCCCATTCGTATCTTCAAATACATCATTCTGAAAAAAAGCCGTAGAGCGATTCTATGCATATAACCATACAATTTACCATTCGTTCTGCAGTTCGGATGTGGATCGGACATGGTAGCAATTCAGGTTGGCCAGATAGACTTGTAAGCGCACCTTCAGTGCTGGACTTTTAATGTTACTGGTTCAAGGTTGAGATGAGTAGGTTACAATACGATTTAATCGGTGTCAAGTAGATGGATACAGCCTAACTCCCGATTTAACACAACCTGATATAATCTCAAGGTTTCGAAAGGTAAGGGTCAGAGTTATTTATGACTTATTCACGCATGCTTGCTGATCGGTCTACTGAAGAATGAGCAAAAACTCTCGATTTAGGGAAAGCTAAGTACTTTGAAGAACTTGACAGAACCATATTGTACACAAAACTCGAAAGCTAAATTCGGGAAAACGGTCCAAAATGTCATACCAATCAAGGTTTCCGTCAAGGAACACGTTGAGATTGCACCGGCTTGAAGTAGATGTCATTTGCAAGTGTAACAAAAAACGGGCAAGGTCAACGAAGCTGTCGTTCAGTTGTTTGTGTGAATGTGCGAAGGACATTGTGAAATATCTGTTGTGAGAGTGTTATTTTCGAGAAACCAACAAGCCTTGCTAACATGTTTAAAGTACACAATTCTGAAGTGCCTAATGAGTGACGTTGTTGCTAAATAGCCCGCTGTGGGCTGAATCTGTCACGCGATCATGATCATCCATGTCCATTTTGTGCGGATCTGTGGCGATAGAAGAGATGATCAACAAGATGTGGTGAAGAGCTTTATGTACAGTGTGCCCAATCTCTTACAATATTACAACGGAAGCGACACTGTCAATGTTGATCAGACCATACTCGACTGTTGTAGTTTGTCAGAGCGAAAGTTGGTAAAGTACGCCGAAAAACCATCAAGATCGAATTTTGTTAAGAGTAGCTCGACACAAATGTACCACAGGTGCAGTAGAGGCGGATTTCCGTTGATTTAACAGAGCTTATTTGGGAGAATGTCGATTGATTCCCCTTGACTTCTCAAGCGGCAAAGACTATTCTAAATTGAAACATAAAAGTACGAAGAGTCTTCGCAAGAACCGTGAGGCTAACTTGGCCGAGTGAGCCAAAGGGAGATGAATAGGATATTATCATCGAAGAATAGGCGGGCGCCGTTCTTCTTGATTCGCAGATACAGTGGCCCTTCGACAAGGTGTTAATGAGGATATAACATTAACCTACAACAAATGACCCACGTACCCACAATGTAGAAGATGGGCTGAGCACTTTGAGAACAGTTCACCTGGTCACAGCCAACCAGTTACACTATGGATAGTGAAGATTGAGTGGTTGTTTGTGATGTTCCTGAAGATCCTTTGTTGGAAACTGAGGTGACTCTGGGGCTTAAACTATTGGAACTTAACCAAGTCCCAGGTTCGGAGTTTCTTTCCAAAGCACTGTTCAAAGAGGGCGGTGCATGATTGCTGCCTGAAATGACGACGCTCCTCCGTTCTATATGAGAGGCTGAATACGTGTTGTTTATCAACAGCCCTTCGTATTTTCGAAAAAGTGCCAGTGCATTATGTGGCAACCAAAGACACTGAACCTGTTTCTGACGCATCCAAGTTGCTAACGAACCTCATCGTGCGGAGGCTTCTTGAATATAGTTAGAATGGGTGGGGTATGCACGGGCAAGTTTCCCGGCCCAGCCGTGGAAGTACCGACAATGGCTTCAATTTACGACAATGGGCAGTCAGCGCTCCTTTTCACAGTCAACGGGCGTAATATTCTCGGACTCATGGGCTGTTTTTACTTTGGTTACTGGGCGCGATTTCTAGAACTGTCTCTGAGATCAGAGGAAACCCAACGGTGTGGATTTGTTGAAATCGGTTGGTGCCCATTTCGCGTGCTGATTACGCCGTCGCAAGTAACTACCCCGAACAATCTCCATTTCAAGTGGCGTTTAACAGGGGTGTTCGATTTTCCCCGTCCAATTTAACTACGTCATAGACAATATTCTGAAGGAAGTGCTCACAGGATACAAAGATCTCGGAATGGAGCTACCGCCACGTAGTCAGCTATCGAGCATGCAGACGAAATTGTTTCACTTAGTTGTTCTGAAGAAAATATGCAAGCCTTGCCGAATCGAGTAAAAGATATGACTGGTCTGTATGGTATGTACTTTTCACCATCCAAGTGTAAAGTGTTGTTACAAGATCTGGTCCGCACTGACCCAAAATGTGTTACTACAAAGAGTGTCCATCACTCTGTTGACCGACTTAGCGTCTTTTCATCAAGTCGTAATATCGTTGACGGAGTGCCCACAAGGATTGCGAAAAATTCTAGTGCATTGGTCAATCTCCACTCTTCATGGCGTCGCAAAATAGTGAGCTTTCCAGTATCAAAGTGACAGTTCAGCTGCTACCCCCATTTTGTATTCTTTGAACGGTATCTCATTTAGTCTGTCAAATAAATACTTAAACAGCTTTCACTGGATAACTCCAAGGCAGCAATCGAATCGAAAGATAGGGGTAATATTATTCATGAAATCCACATCCTGAAGGTATTGCACTTTGCAAGACTAGTGCATTCGAATGTACCTCCGGGTGTTATTATCAATGCCTACACAAATGCAGTTGTCTTGCATACCACTAAATTAAATATACCTGATGAACAGCAGCGCGAAGTGGTTCCGGATTTACATAGTTATACAACGATCGATGATGGGTTGTTTCATGATAAACTTCGGGAAGTCAACTGTTATCGATAAACTAATATAACACACATATTCTGTCCTATTATCATTCTGCGGTTCTGAGATTAACAGATTCCGTTCCATGTAAAATGGTGAAAAATGGATGCTGGGAGTAAAGGTGGAAGTTTTGTGATCGAACGACTCATCTAGTGCTTTTTTTGGAAATTACGACAAGGTAGCTTAACAACTGAAGATAATCCACCTAATTCATTTCAATATGACGGATTGCACTATTGGGTTTAGCAGCCTGATGACAGTGAAGTAGGGTAACATCTGCGAAGATGTACGGAGTTGAATGTCTCTTTGTATGAACTGAAATTTCTACAACCTGCTCAAAAAAGGCAAATAAACGACCTTTTGTTTGCACACACGTGAAAGCATAAAGAGGTTTCCAGGTTCAACAACCTGGAGTGTTCTATTCAAGTTTGTTTTCAAATGAGCGTTCACTTATGTCGGTTACACAAGAACAGTTTGTCCAATATGTAAGAATGTTACACATCTTTGAGTTCTCCGAAAAATGTGAGCTTTAACAGATTAAAGTGTGCTTAACGGTTGGCTGCTTGGATTTTCATCAATTATTTAACGAAACGAGCATTGCTTGCAAGCAAATGTGGTTCAGCATCTACACATGATATGTCAGTTGTACTTGATGCGAGGTCATCAGCACAGGCGGCAACACGGCCTTATGAAATAGCGGTCCAAGTTTTAGGCTAAGCCTTGACAGGGATAAACACTACTGATGAGTTCTGACAAGAGGGGAACTTGAGTATAGTGCTCCCTTTCGAAAAAGACTGACTGGAAAGTCTATGGGAATGCGACAGCTACGATCAGTTGTGAGTGATGTTCAACATAAATTAAATGTTCTCAGCCATTTTGTGTGATTAGCAAATAAACCATCCGGGTAATGAAACTCCAGGAAAGTAAGTAGTTGAGAATGTTTTCTTTGTGATAAGTGAGTTCATGGAACCTGGCAGTGTCGACTCTCCGAAAGTTGAATTTGAGTAACATATCCTCCATTGATGAGGAAATAAGTTTGAAACATTGAGTTCCCTTTTATAAACTTCTCCAAGAATGCAAGGATGCATAGGTGAGAGGTACAAGCATTCAGTTTTTACTCACCAGTCGAGTATACAAAACGTTCCATTTCATGGGATTAGATCAAGGCGACCAAACAATGTTACAAAGAGTGCCATACGAGTAAGCAACATGGTGGGGAAAACAGTTTCAAGTTTATATCAACCTGATTGAATTCGTCATCAATTACTGCCGACAAGAGATCAGCACATGATCCCTGCTCAACACTATCTCGGTGAACTCCAGTATATTAGGATAAAAAAATACTGTGTAGCGAACAAGCTCGTTTTCAGTTATTTGAATCACTCTGTCAGTGTGACGGACGCATTTCGCCCAATCTACCGAGTTAAAGCCACCCAGTCGAGAGCAGTGAAGCGTAGGATTCTGTCCACAGCTGAAGCTATTGGAATTCGCCTGTACAACCCACCCGTGTGCGCACAGAAACGTTTTGTTCAGGCGTTGGATCTGCCATGGCCAACCCCACACCCTGTTAGCCTGTCAAGACCCACGGTTCAAATGAGTACTTGATTGCAGCGTGACATTGAACTGATTGACCTGATTAACTACCCGTTCCCCATTTACCCCCTTTAATGATTCCCCTGTAAAATTCGTGATATAAATGTGATGTATTTAGCCTGGTGATGAATCACTGAAAACGAGCTTGTTTGCTACACAGTATTTTTCATGACTACACTGGGAATTTTCGTGCGATATTAGGATAAGACCATAAGTGAAGTGATGGGATCAAACACAGAACCCATGGCGACTAGTTGTTTTCTTGATCGAGGATGGTGGAATTCTGTTCGGATGTTGAAATTCCAATCTACTTCGAACTATCACCTACAATAACCTGTTGGGAATATGTTCCACTTTCATCGTTTTCGGTTCGTTCTGCCAATGTATGCTCAGCAGCAACTTCAGGTGAGCTAGTGGAAGGAAGGCAAAGCCCTCTCGATAAGACTAAACACGAGACTGGATGGTAATCAAGCAGGTGAAAAGTAACAATTGCAAGATAAGTGCCAGTGATGGCAGATTTCAACTGTCGACTTATTGGGTTGATGTTGTAGTGTTTTATGTAAGAGCGACTGATGAAGTTCTGTTTTTTTTGGTATTGATTATAGTTAAGAATCAGTCACCAGCCCCATTAAGTGAATTTTAATAAATTTGGTCGGATACCCATCCACAAGTAGAGTGGTCTTTCAGCATCTCCCTTTCAGATATTGTGTTTGGTCGTGTACAATTTTCCAGCTCGTGTAAGCCCTGAGCACAAATGAAGTACTATCTGCTACTTGTGACAAAAAGATCAGCTGATTGAACTATCTGTACATCTAACAATGAGGACATCTAGGTAATCCAGTGAGAAGTTCGATGAATGAAATCAGAATGGTGTAAACAAGTGATAAAACATTAGTTAAACCTTGTTATGCATCCAAATAACGTTAACTTCACAGTTTCATCATCAAGCTCTAAATCTGAATAAGTGGACATTTTACAAATCAACTGACAAGAACGAACAAAATGCTTGTAATCCACAACGTATCTCACAACGTATCACAACGTATCTCTTTTGTCGCCTACACAAAAGAACAAATGATGCCACAGCGTTCTGTTGAAAAGTTGGTTTGAGAATACTTAATGGAATTCAAAAAATCACGATTTCCAGAGAGCAATGTTAGTATGCTTAATAAACAATGGCATATTGTGTTGTCGAAATTAGCTCACATGCTTGACACTCAACAATACAAGTCTAAAAAGAGCATATGGTCTGTAAACAATATCCGTTTATTGCAGTTGGAATGAATCCTCAAAATATTTGCGTTTGTTTTCATCAACCTTGATGTCAATCCAGTTGGTACGTTCAGTAAAGTATGTTTTGAGTTTCTGTTCATGTTTTACTGCGAAGGAGTTGGTAATAAAAGAGAATATAAACAGAATGCACAAAATCAGGATGGGTAACTACTCAGCACTCGGTGTAAGTAGAAATGTAGCATCACATAAAGAAGAATGATTAAAAAACTCGTCATAATCGGAGATGACTTGTACGTTGAGAATAAGTAAGAACGTGAATTGGAGTCGTGTGTATCTTTGAAAATAGTCTGGAATCGTAACGACCAAGTTCACAACCATAGGACGTCAATGAACCGTTGCCAGATTAATTATCTGTCTGCCAGTGGTTTACCACGACTAAGCCATTGCCAACCAATTGACATATATAAGAAGATTGAGGGTGCAAATAACGAGACGGTTTTCCTAACGACTTCTTCATTTGAAGGTATCCACTTTCGTACGTAAACCTCATCACAGAGAAGTAGTATAATTAGCCTACGGAGAAGAGTATCAGCTAGTGAGTAAATAAGTAAATCATTTAGATAGCGGTTCGAATGTGTTCGAATGTGGACAAGATGCGAGAGGGTAGTATTCATTTGGAGTCTTACAGTACAGTTAGATTGACGAGGACATTTAATATTACCTGATATACCTGGACTTACAATACACGTAATTTTCATGCATCGGTAGCAATTTATTGCATGTACACAAGTTCGGTATAATATAAAAAATGCAGCCGAATTAGAACCGTGGTTAATTCCGTTAACACCAAAAATACATGGCAACCTCGTGCCTCATATTTATAAGTGACAAAATGACAGACTTACACCTCGATCAAAAGTGCTGTATTTTGCTAGAAAACAGAATATTCGCTCAGTGGTTGTGGATAGTAATACAAAGCGCAATTGTTCAGTTTATAGTAGTAAAGAAGGTCACACGGACCTCGTGTGAAATGGGTTGATATATACCCCCCAAATTAATCACTATGTCCGGTATACATTTGTATACGTATCTGAAGAGATAGAGGGGTGTATACGTACATACAGGCTTGAACGAAATTATGCTTGCAACTTAATCCGAATTTCTAATAGAAATTCGGGGATTCAGGTTATTTCGATGTTGAACACTAACGACACTTGTGCACAGCCTTCTCAGCCAGATAAGCTTTCCGTTGGTCTACTTCCAAAGGAAGCAATAGACTCAACTTTCACTCCTATGTGAGCCCATCAGTGGTGCATATATTCGTTCGAGAGGGAATTCCCACTTCGGTCTTCGTGCCTGTGAAATTATCGTGTTAAGCACAACACTGGTAACTTCATATTAGGCATGACCGAATGATCATATGCAAACTTTCAACCACAAATGTGTGCGAACAGTGTTCAGCTTTCTCAATCATTTCGAAAGCAGAATAAACATAATCGTTCTGTCTAATTTAGATTATTGGCGTAATGGTTAACACGCTGGTCTGACAAGCACGAGGATCGGAGTGCAAATTCCAGTCCGGATGAGGATATGCATTGTTGATTAGCTCTAATAACAGCCAAACTCGAGTTTGGTGCTTCCTTTCTGAATACGGAGGCTGAGTTCAAGTGTTGGTAGTGTTCAATTTGAAATTGACCTGAATGGTTCGTTTAGGTTACGCGTAGAGAGTTGTGTATGTGACCTGCCGCCAAATCGAAGTGTTTTATGGTGTCAGTATTCACAACTTCAAGACTGAGATGAAAAAGTTTCATCCTGAACGACGGCACCACGGATCCACCAGTATCATATTGTGAAAGTATCAAACAATTTAGCCGAGGAGTGCACCACACAAACATTCAAATTCGCTACCATATTTTTAAGGTTAATTCGCTACCATAATTCGCTACCATATTTTTAAGGTTAACTTTACACTACTCACTCCACTGATAGTAAGCTAAAGCAAAATATAAATTGAACAGGACAGTCCGAAAATCAAAGCACTTTATCCAATCATATCAGTCGAAAATGTGACTGGTATAAAACCAAAGGTTTTAAATCAAGTGGTACGAATAAACAAAGACCCAGAAGATGAGTGATATTCTCAACTGAATAATGGCAACAATGGGTTATCAGGAGGAGTAATTTTGAAACATACACGCTGATTAAAACCTAAAAATACTGTTGTTACAACAACCACATCGGTCATATCCGTCAATGCCGTAGTTTGGACAGGTTATCATTGTTGACTTCGTGTGAGTGGGATGTATGTTGATGAATATGTGGGTAGTGGACTAATAGAACTCGATAGCCTAAATGCAGTTCCCCTGACAACGTAAGACAAAATGAGTTAATCAAATGTAGAGCAGATAAACAGAAGTAAACATTTGAGAAATTGCTCTCCGACTGATTATGCTTGATGGAAACTATTGTTCCAAAAAGCACTTAGGCTCTCAAAGCCACTTTCAGTGTAATTTGAAGGTAGCCAAGTGAAACGCAAAAGTCCGTCATTAATCATAACAGTTGGTATTGAATGTGGAATAACAGAGAGCGAAACAGAACCAAGCAGATTACTTCGAACATGACATAGTAAGTCTAGCTCAAACGGTGTAATGGAAAAAAGACAAAAACATTTCGCACGGAATAAACCCGAAATAGAATATCTGTATATGATGCAAGTAGTCATAGTTATTAGGATTCCAAATTTGTTTGGACAATAAAAGTGCACTTTAATCAAACTCACCAATCAGCTCTTGGATAGAAGCGTTTTCACCATTGTATTCAATTGGCATAATCTTCTTTAGACCCTCTATTTTGTTAAACGCTTTGTCCATCTCACCCCTCACTAACAGAGTCTGGATAAACAGAATGCAGAATGTGAAGTATTAGTTTCAAGATAAAACATAATGCAAACGACGAACTTCATTTTTGTTTGTTTACAAAGTAAAATCTAAAATTCGAAGGAGCGTTGAGCTTGGTCGACATAAAACAAATGAAATTTGTGGAGGAGAAAGCTAGATAAACGCAATGTAAGTTTTGATCTAGTTTGTATTCTAACGAATGTTTAGGCACAGTTGCCGAATAATGGTGTTCACTGAAGATTGATCATATCAGTGGTTATTTGAAGTCACAAAGACGTTTTGTTTAGACACACAAGTTCATCATCATGTACAATTGAAATGGTATAAGATAAACATGAATAGACTCATATAAGCAATCTAATCTTTATTTCACTTTGTTCAGGACATGAATTTCATAAAACCTTAAAAAAGCGAAAGTTTTGGCCAGCAGATTATTCGTTTACCAAAGCTGTATGCATGAATGTTTTGATCACTCACTCTAACTGATCCAAATTCTTCTGAACAGACCTTGAGAAGTGGAAGCAGTACAGACATTCGTTTTGGTCCGTTAAAATAAATTGACCAAACTCCTCGGATTGGGTAGACACTCTGCAAAGAGTGTAAACTAATCAGAAAACAAATAGAAATTCACTTTACAGGATTGTATCCAACAGCCGGAATAGATATCTCTCGAGTTAGTTTACAAACTGCGTGCTTTTTGTCTGAGCAGCCGGTCATATCATGAATAATTCCATAACCATTACGTTGTATCCAAGGGTCTGTCATCAGGCGATCAAAATCCATGTAGAAAAACCGCCATAACAAAGCTTTGCTCTGGTCATTAGCAACAGTCCACTGACCTGAAAATATGATTAATGTCCTTGATATATCAGAGACCCACCGAGTCGAAGTAGAAGAAATGTTGTTCCAGACTGAATTCGTCCGAGTTCGACGAGAAGACTAAAGGTTAGGGTCCAAACAAAGCATGTCACAATTATCAGCACGATAACCCGAACAGTGTGTTGCTAAGTTCACAATGAAATTTTCGCGATAACTTCCAACGACATTTTGGATTTCCTGAAAGATGGGTACCTTAGTCTTGCTTTTCTCAACTAGAACAAGACGATATTGTTGTCAAACACACTAGTGAGTTGCTACCAGTTTAAGTCACAGTCACCGAACTCAGATTTGGAAAACGTTCAGTTAATGTATTCCACATAGGACAAACCTTGCAGAGACAACCCATTGGATGACTACACAAACCGCTACATGACCTGTATATTGTTGTCGGTAGCCTGAAAGTCAGAGTTAGTCTTACTGTGTGTTTCGAGTTAGACCAGCACGTAAATATGTGTGCGAATTTAGTGGGTACTATAAAATGAGTTATCATCAAGCCAAAATCAATGAGGTCATCTTTTGAGGTACATACTAGTTTCCTGATTGTTAGTAACTAACATGTGGTGGATCTCATAGAATACAAAAGTAAACCGTTAAAGAGATCATGTGGTAAAGACAAAAAAATGAATAAATACTGTGGACAGTTGGATACTCTCAAGTTTACGTCTGACAGCAGTTTAAACATGAAGATAGAAGTCCCAGCCAGCGCCCTTTGGAAAGAAACATCAGAATGAAGTTTCGCTCTCACTAGGGCCTGTCAGTAGTACGTATGCCTGCCACAACTAGGATTTGAACTTTGGCTGGCATTATCGCAAGGTAACCACGTTGATCACTACCTTCACATTAGACACGACAGATCACATTCAGACGATGTGCTACAGTCACAGACAAGGCAGACTGGTGTTGAGCCCCGGCCGTGAACAGGATATGTTACATTGAAGAGCTGTACAAATAACAAAACTTAGATGTGGTTCATCTTTTGCAAGCGGGTTGACTAGAACTTTTACTTGAATGCAAAATGTGCTGTCAGACCTAAGTGATATCCAACTTATGAATGCCAAATCGTTAACTACTGATCGATTCACTTTGCGTACATTAAAATGAGAGCAGCTAAAAGCGTAGTGTTTTAGCCTCAGAGATTGAAAGCTTTTTTAAACTGGCATTCAACAAAGGCCATCTAGTCAATGGTGTGCAATGATCGAAACCCCATATCCTGAGGCATACACATCTATTCGCTCAAATGTAGTACGTGTGGATATTGCAATGGCAATCCTCTATTAGAATTGTTTAAAGGTTAAGTTTTGGATATCATGATGATCAAATCGAGCCTTGACTGATTCAGTCGTGTCTCTGTTTTCTATCCTTATCATCACCAAGGAACCAGTCTTGTTTTACATCCATTCATGCATATCAGGCAATCATAGTCCAAGTGATGCATTTGATGGCAGCTGTCGCAGCGAATACCTCAGGTAACATTAATTTTGTGTTCCACCATCACCCGGAGACAAAACTGTTCTGGATTATCACATACTCAACTCCTTGGAATGGCCACCAATGAAGTGGTGAACAGCTGTTTTGATTTTGTTAAGCCTTATCAACAATGCACACCCCACGAGCTCGAATCAACGACCCATATATGATGTGCAAGATTTTTCGATCACCACAGTGTGTTAATCGTGACATCTTCGCTGAATGATGAAGTAGCGCCCATTAGGTTTAGAGGAACGAATATCAACTGCTTTCTTGAACCGATTCTCTTCCTTATCTAATTGGCTAAAATCGACTAGACAAAATAACTGTTCATCAAATTGCTGTTAGTCCCTGGAACCAACCGTATATAAAAATCTTCTCTCAACGTCTTCCGAGTCAGTGTAAATGCTTGCTAGTTTGCAGACCAACCATAGATTCTAGATAGTGAAAAAAAAGAAACATAACAGCTAACGTGAGTGACTACCGGTGATTAATGAGCATTCAAACGGGAATTTTGCTGTAGCTGTCACAACCCAACCGTCAAGTGAAAAAATAAAGCGATATGTAAGTACAAGTCTTACTTAGCATGCATATATTCTAGCCATATCAAAGAAGCTACAGTCTAAAGTGCCTATTTTGAATAAAAACAAATCAACTGATCAAGAAGCACACAACAAAGTGGTTGAGAAATACGCCAGCGCACCCATCGGTGGATGACGTTCATCAAAGATAAAACGCCGCATCATCCATCGCAAGACATATATTGATCACAAATCACATTTTCAGTGTTGCTGAATCGTTTACTTTCCTTATGACGAATCATAACGCACAAATCCTGAGGTATTCTGAAGTATTACTAATCAGCCATGGGTGCCTAGCACTATGAGCATGACAACAAGTGACGTTGAAACTTTGTTTTTCATGGGTTTAACTGGGAGTGTCAACCACGAGTTAAATCGACTTGTACGTCTCGTTTAAGTACCGTCTTTGGTAACGTGTTAGTCACAAGTTTACAACTGATGAGGATGCGCTGGATGAGCTCACATAGTAATCTGTTTTCTCATTAACCTAATCAAATGCGTCAAAAGAACACAGAGTTTCAAACAATCGTTTATGGCTTCGGTTTTGATGAACGTAAAATAGTAGTGATGACCTTCCGACAATAACAATCAGTATTTTTGGTTACTCTCATCGTACAAGTTGCATTTAACAAATGCCCATGAAAAAAATACTGATCAGCCCAGTTCGCCAGAACTGCCAACGCTTCTCCTATCTGAAACCCAACCTACACATATCACGTAACCGTTCAGCAGTATGCACATCATGTAGTACGGACACCACTTAATAAAACATTCTTTGTGCGAGGACTACGAAAGTTACATAAGAAACCATTAAATGCTGTCGCAGTACGCAAGTAAAAAGGCTATACGCTGAAACACTTACGCACTGATGATGTCACCTCGCCATACGGTGAAATGTTTGCAACCTAAGTGCCAAGCTCTGTGAACATACCAATACTAAAATCATCAACCCGACCTACGAACAGCACCACCACTGTTCACAATTATAAGAAACATTGATGTTTCTGGCACACAGATAATGGTGTCATAGTGTAGCGAAAAGGCGTCCAATAAGGCACAATCTTTATTGTCCAACTCGCTAGTTCACATGCTACGCACGCGCTCGCGTTTATGAGTCAGCATTCCAGTCCACAGCACCCCCAGGTTTCCGTTCACGCGTCGTGTGCACTTCTACCCGGTTTAGGTGTGTGATTGGCACCTTCTACCCGGGGATTTTCTGCCTGCTATTCCTCGGCCGTTGATCCGATTTCGTTGAGCGACAGCTTGCCCGACCGCTCGTGCTGTCCTCCGTCTATCAACCGTGGGCTTTGACCGTAATCCACAGCTGTGTCGAGATATTCCTGAGAGTGTTAGAATAATCACGCCTTCAATTTGGTCATTCATTCTATTTCGGCTGCCACGTCCCGCCCGTTGGTCCGATCCGGTCGAGCAATGACTCATCCGATCGCCCACGCCGTTCTCCATTCGCTCACTGTGGGTTTTTGAACGCAACTCCCCCCTGTGTTGGGGTATTCCGCCGAGAGCTGGAATGCTCGCACTTCCTGCCTGACAATCCCCCACAATAGGAAAAGGTTGTGTATTCAACAGTTCTTCGTCACAGATCCCACAGATCATGTCGGTTCTGTTAAGATAGTTTTGGATTTTATGCTTTCGAAGTGCAAATATTCAGGTATCTGCTTGTCTCAAGGATATACTCAGAGCGGGAAATCACCTTTCTTGTCATCTTACAATAATCGTTATAGTTTTTTTATTTTCGGCTGCTATCCCAGTATCACTACGATAGTAAATCCATGTGTTTGGTATTGCGATATACGTTATGTTTTTCCCCACTTCGTTACTGCATGTTTTCTGGTGGCACGTCAATCCCCGCAGAGCTTCACAGTAATGCTTGAGATACCAACAGCATACTCGTTTTCATGTTGCAACTTCCAATCTCTGTACAGTCTTTGAACATGCTTGAAACCGTTGTCCTAGTCAAGTGTACAGTTTTCCAACAGAGCCATGGTTTGCATAACAGAACTTTTCGTGTGCCGTGCACAAAGAGGAGACAACGGAATACATACTGCTCATCAAGCCGAATTGATCAGTCCTGTCTAGAGACTTTCTGTGGAACACAACTCACATAGACGCTTACGGTTCAATCGTCCAACTATCCACAGTTCACAAACTGATTTTCGTCATAAAACCATGGCCAGTCTACATTATTAATAAAATGCCCAAACATGCTTGACAGCCCCTATTGGCATTGTTCTCCCCAATCCTTTCAAGTAACTGTTCCGATAAACACAATTTATTCGTGAAACCGTACTTATCACCACCTATAGAACAATGCTGTAGGAGGATCGGTTAACTGCAGTGAGGACAATTCGGCAGAAAGTTGGACAATTGTACATAAGATGAGATGAGACTAGTGTTCGAACTACACTCCCGTGGTATTTGTTGCAGTGAGCACTAGCGGTACGCGTCGAGGAAATGCCGTCGAAAAAGTAGCCAAAACAACCACTTCTGATTGTTCTAGGGAGTGAACATGTTTTGAAAACGATTAAATTAGAACCATTGCACCGATTCCTATCGGAGTCCAGAATGAAACGGAAAGCATAATTTTAAGAAAAGTGAAAGAAGACTGCTTAAGAAAAAAGTCGCGCAGTTTAAAACCTAAGTAGTAATTGAGAAACTCGGCCGATTGGTCAAGTATTAAGGGGTACAAAAAATTGCTCGAATTGACGAAAAAACAATGTATACGTACGAGTTAATATAGACCAATGTCAAAATAGCTCTGATCTCTGATGAATGCAAGATTCATGAACGTGTCGTCGTTTCTAACCGGAACCATTTTTGATGATCCAATCACTAATGCAGCATGTACAGTATATCGGACAGTATTTCACTACCTCTCTACAGACGCATATCGCTGTTAACCATGTCTAAATAGAAAAACTCAGCTCCTGATCAACGGGTCTGACGGAGAAGTTGCACAGAGAGATAAACGACACAAACTTAAACAGGCATTAGTTCCGTTAGCACTTGATGTCATGGTCAAAACAAACTAACAATCAAATCACTTACTAATGATAAGCAGCGCTTCTTCAAATTGTAAGTAATTGTTGTTAGTTGCATAAATGACCCATACTACTTTAAGAACGCTCAGAAAATGTTGTGCATTCTGAAGATGTCACTGAATCTGTGATCTTGACCATCTGTTCAATTATGAGAGCGTACACAAACTGATACCTCGATCTGTCCGATATTCAGCTCACTTCGGAATATGAGGTAGCTGTCTTTCCGTACCATCCAGGAGGTCGGTAGTCGAGCAACGAAATACAACCTTTTATGTACACTCAGTTTGCATGGCAACTCAACTTTAACTAGGAAGGCGGAATGGAATCTTAGTTGTGGTGTAACTAAAGACAGGTACGTTGCATTGCACAAATTAACCGCGTTGTCGGTTCCATTCCTTGTGAAAGGATAGCTTCAGGAAAACGCTGCTGTAGGCACATTGACCAGTATTTTTTACGAGTTTATATCGATGAAATCATCATCAGATTAATCGTTACCTTCGAAAATGTTATACAGTTATGTGTATTCAGATTTTCGATTATATACAGACAACTCCCACTATACTTACTTTACATCGAACTATAATGCAATTGTTTAAATGCAAACAGACGCTTGTCTGTCTGCTGTTAAAGTGGATTTAACTGGACATTATACTATCGTTGCTCACGTAGGTTTCCATTGAAGGAACGCTATTCGTTTATTTCGTTCGAGTTCAAAAGTAAGTCATGTGCCTGGGTAAAATCAGTAGAAGTACCAGCAATAAATTACGTATCTCGTTTCCTAGTGGTAAAGTATTCATAAAGTGATAGGCAGTATTATATTTTTAACTCATGATGGTGACTGCTATTCGGGGTACAAAAGGAAGACGCCAGACAGAATAAATGCAACGAAATGTTAACTGATGAATTGTATACACATACTATTAGGTTCTCTCGTCGCGTTTACATCGTTTTTAATTATGCGATGGTTCAACACTGTAAACCTCAAGACTACTTGTCATATGATCATCAACGATAGCATACAATACTAAGGGTTTATGTGTGCGTGTTTTATTCCGGTGTGATATTTTCTAGGTAAACCGATGGATAAAAACATATCACAAGAATTCCTGCAATAAGACGTCCCGATTATGATTGTGATAATATAAAACCTAGTCAAAAGTAGGA
Organism: Paragonimus skrjabini miyazakii; assembly: GCA_014338405.1. NCBI lineage: Eukaryota > Metazoa > Platyhelminthes > Trematoda > Plagiorchiida > Troglotrematidae > Paragonimus > Paragonimus skrjabini miyazakii. Next base: position 63,079 of record JTDE01022061.1, on the reverse strand, counting down.
CTGCGCCAAGTAAAAAAGTATTCAAGTTAAAATTGCACAAAAGATCATGTCTCGCACAGTTGTGCGTTCCTAAAAAAAAGAAGACGAATATTTGTCAAATGAACATTCTCGGATGAAAAACGTAGTCACTGTTGTGCACGCGTCATTCGGCCAAAGTCCATACTCCTCCACTTAGCCTCAGGTGAATAACTGGGATCCTGATTCGCGCTGCTTAGCTGTTCCTACATTAGCAGACTAATCTGATTCGCACGCTAGCACGAGGGACCACATCTATAGTAAATATGAGAATATAGTTTCGCACTTTCGGGGCGACACGCTACATCTACTAATAAAACTGAATGAGTGGACCGATACAATTTGTATACATTGAACGTCACCCACAACTGACCGCAGCTGTCACACTCACATAGAACATTCAGTCAACCCCTCTCGAAAATAAGCAAAAGGTTCGTTGGAGCGCACCAGTAGTGCATACCCTTGCCACTGCAGGGACTAGAACTCCAGCCACGTTGATACACGTGTTGATACAGTGATAACGCTTACGCCTGAACAGTAACACAACATTCATGCGGTAGACTATTCAGAGGTGATATCAAACATGATGGCTATCCGGTAGTGCTCGCAGAGTCCAGTCGCACCGGTGTGATCAGCGCATCACGCACGCATGAAAAGACATATCCAACACAGTCACACTTTGTGATGCCTGAACAGCCCAGGTTCAGGAGGGTCAATGCATTGCAATGTTCTTCTAAGTATGTCCAGAGTGATGTGCATGACAAAACACGATCGATTTAGAGAACCGTTGGCATGCGGCGTGTTATGGAGAAAGTGACTTGAACGAAATACCAAGTGTTCACATGCCAAATGCGAGTTAGTGGATGACACGTTTCAAGAAGCATCGTAGCTGTATTGTAGTAGTACAGCACGACCTGTGTGCGCGGAAACTAAAGAGCGGATCTTAACACTAGGAGGATCAATGATTCGAAAAGACTACGAGAAACGTTTATATGCATCATGCGTGACGTGTCGCCAAAGAGAACGTCTCTACACTACTGTTGAGGACATGAATACATGGCAGCCGCGCACAATATTGTTCACGATCGTTGCTTGTGATGCAGGCCTTACAATAAACGACTTCTCAAGCGAAGCGTCTTAAGCGGCCACAACAGTCGTAAACTTCTCCATGGATGCGGTTGACCGAAAACAACCACCAGTAATGGAGACGGGTGAATTCTTGAGAAGGTAGAATTGGATAGTTTACTTCAGGCCCTACTCTGAGTAAGCGTAGTAACTAATCGACATGTTTACGCTTTCAACGAAGACACTTAACTAGAATGTGGATTCTACTCAGGTGTTACATGCATATACCTCTTTCGACGCTTGGAGGTGTCGTGTCTCAACAAAGACGTCATAAATGAACGTTGAGACTTTTTGTTGACGATTTATACTTTCATCACCTAACTTCGTCTGTATCGAGAACTGGACATGTAGCTAAAATGTTGCTAAAATGGATTACGTTTGACAATAATAGCCGCTGAACCAAATTAAAACCACGTGGAAATGCATACATGCTTCCACCTTGCTGAACATGGGTTGTATACACATCACAGAGGTCGACCGAGTATGGGATGAATCTTTTTTCAAGCATATGTAATGACTAAAAAATGCCAATTTGACCGAACTATGAAAACAAACTTGGTGACTGATCCTTCACAATCTTTATCCGTGTTTCCCATTTCATGTATAAATTTTATCAGGATCCAGCAATCTATTCAAAAGAAGGAATTAATGGATAGAATATCCTGGACAGCCACAATGTAATGTGCAAAAGCGATTCCTAAGAACATTGATATTTAAGCAATGACGAGCAGTTCAGTATGATATATTACGGGAACATACGTTAGAGGACGAATACCGAAAAAAGTGAGTATAAAATGTGAAAAAAACAGGAAGAAACCCGGAGTAAGACAAAATGCGATGAAAATACTAGGAAAACCGTTTAATTAGCTCAACGTTGATCGCAGTTTGTGCTGTTGTTGCTGCTTTGTTGGTGAACCTTTTCATTAAATATTTTTTCATTCTTCCCCTCGACAGAAAGGTTCATAATAAGAGTCAAAGGTGTTTACTACAAATGACGTAAAAACACTCCTACTAATGGTTACGAATTGTGATCATATCCTCCAGCATCTGCTGCTAACGACACTCAATATTATTTGAACTCCGGCAAGGAAGACAGGTGTGAAGGACAGAATCCAAATATGATGAGAACTTCTTCATGCCGCTATGCCAAGTCTAGGCTTCTCGCCGTGCTGGTTTCGCAAGCCGCAACCAGGGAGCGTAAACAAGACGCAATATGGGTGAAGTTGCGTAGGCACGTATCGGATATGTTAGGGTCACCAAAACCAATGAAGTGGGTCTACATATTTGGCATATTTGGTTGGGGTTATAATATAACGCGCCTTTTCTTGCTAAAACGTTCTATTACGGCTTGACTGCTAGACCTGGGTCCCTGTTATGCGGCTTCACCCAATCTACTTGCACGGAGTCAAGTAGAACACGACTGCGGGAAAACGCTGCATTGCTGACTATCAGTTCCCCTGTAAATATATATCATGAAATAGTGGCCAAAAATGGCCATTTACTCGTTGAATCACTGTCCGCTTGTTCAGGCCACTTCGCGACCAGGTGGCCATGTAGGGCCAAATCCATAGGCGTTGCCATCTGACCGGTTCCTCGGGCTAGCACAACACCCACGCTCACTTTCACACCTCCTCCTAGTTGGTCCGACGTGTCCTTCAGTGCTTTGTTGATGTCAGATTTCGTCAGCCGTCACCGAAGGCCTGACTGGTTTGCAATGATGACTGGTTTCATCAGCCGTCACCAATGTCCTGACTAGATTGTTTTGATGAATTTGCCTCCTAACAGGTTATAGCAATACAAGCGTGAAACACATGAAACTTCGAGTGGATTCGGACGGGCAAACAGAACAGCATTTTTCTCCTGTGGATGAGTTTAGAAGCCTCCAATTTAGGTACACTGAGCAACATGGAGACAAAAACATTATCTAAAGTGTACGATATCACCATGTGATTCGCTTGAACAGTTCACAGTGAAGTTAACCAATACCTTTAAACAAGAATGTAATAAATCTAGTTCGTTTGATAAGCGATCTGAGTAAAAAAGCTCCAGATTACAACTAGGTTTGAACCTGACAGATTAAACATATAGTACTATGAACGATGCACACTAGTAGTTGAGCCATGAAACTGGACTCAGAGCCGGGAATTTCTAGACTTGGGTAAAGATCAAATTCAGTTGGATAGCATGTTTAGCCGATGAATTCAAGCAATGCAATTTAAACTGACTACCTCAAACGAATTGTTACAACTGATCACGAACGCAACTTCCAGTCTGCAAAATAAACGAAACAGCACCCACCCGGATTTTAAGTAATAATCCATAGCCGAAATATTGAATGGTCCAGACGCGTAGAAAAAACACGAACTTCGAAAGATACAGAAAGCCTCCAATTTCTTCAAAGCCAAAGCGTGATTGTATTTTGCATCACGTAGAAAAGGTATCAGAAAATGAACATCTGAAATGCAGAAAACAAGTTAGGTTATCATTACACACCCAGCACAAGTGGTTGACAGAGTGTACCGGGTTCATGCACTGCAGATACTAAACAGTGTTGACAATATGAGACCTGAATACATGGAGTGCCGTATCCAAAACGATTCACAATTAACTGGAAATATTTCCATCGGTGAAAATGAACAAAGTAACGGAAAAACGGTGCGTTAATGGTGTTTCATATTATGTAAAACTGATGGTAACAGAGACTAAAATAATGCACATATTTTCATTTGAATAACACGCCATACACTGTCCGATAAGAGATGGTCTTTTTGTTGCAGGCAGCTTACAAGACCGTCCATCCGATGAGACCTTGGTGACGTCATATATTGTTGATTAGTCACACCAGTCATGTACCTTGTATTGTGCTTTGCAATTTTATGATGGACCACAACCCATCGATTACGAGTGTGTAATTTGCGTCACCATCATGTCTGCCATCTAGCCACTTGTATCTAAGCTACAGTGCTACAATCCATTCGCGCTTATTTGGCCGATCACGTAAGAAAAGTTGGATGTCACCTATTTACTGAAAACCTACAAGAGCAGACCTTTTTAAACAGTAATGAGAATTAACCAGAAATTGTCAAAATTCATATGTAAAAATCAAGAGACCAGATTTCCAATGTCTGAAACCCATGAGTATTTTGGCTACAAAACATATTATGAAGTCAGCTTTTAGAAAAGACGGAAAACTCACTTTATTTCCTCTGACAGCAGACATGTCACCTAAAGACTAAGCAGTTCTGAAAAGATTGTCTACCACGTCGTGCAAGGTCACATTGATACGACCTATCTATATACCTCCGGCGAAACATCTTAAGAAGTTTCACTTTTCTGAGTGAAAAAAAAACAATCATGGTGAAGACCTTGCTCATTCCGACTGTCTGTGTAATTTCCAATAAAACGAGCCATATTCACTATTCATACTACTGACCCGTAGGTAGCCTGCTTGCATTTCGCTTTTGAATTCCGAAAAGGAGTCAATATTGTTGTGAGCCAAATCAGAAATGCTTCTCAAGCAAACGTTTGTATTGTGTAGATTATTCGGTAGTCTCACTGGTTTGCTGATGAACAGGCCTAAGAAATGCGTTAACTTGTCCCCTACCTATCTGTAAGAAAAGAATGCGACATTACAAGTGCAACGTATGAGTAACACTTCGAAATTTCGATACTGTTGCAAAGCTAGTTAATACAACCTCAAGCTATCCAAACTGATTGCAAAAGACTCAGCAATGAGGCACGACAAAAGTGTTTTATATTGTCAATACATCGTTATATATGACATAAACACAACAGCTGGCTTCGGCATGATCGACGACTGTGTTGATCACCCTATGATTGGGGTTCGGTTCATGCATATGTCTTGTCTGGTGCACTTGTTTGACATTTCAGCGGGCGCCGTGTTGCGTGTCACAAGTGAGATAATTTTGTCTCGAGCCGTTCGTGACAAATACCCACATTTTTACCTGCGTATATCAGTAACATCATCACTATCACGATGAGCAATGCATTATCAGTCTATAGAAAGGTTTTCTATCATACGAAACCAGACAAAGTGAATAAGTAAAGTAGTCCCTTGAATAGGGTCTACATAAGGAGGGCAATCAAAGTGATTGCTGCTTTAAGTTACGTACTTTCTGAGCGGGAGAAAAAGGATAACTTGCTTAAACAAAATTACTCTCGAATGAACGATATTTAGGCAAATACAACTGAGGGGAGGCAAAGCATTCGACCAATCAATTCAAATACGGCGCAGGTTGACCAAATCACATCTGACCTCTACCCGTTTGATAATGTGATTTCGATAACAACACTCTTGAGAAAGACCACCCGAGGTGGTTCAAACGCTGTGTATTACAACTTGTTCATAAAGATGTGTTCTTCTCAATTCACTCATTAATAATCTTGTAAGTGCTTACCAGATCATCATCCATTATGACATCTATCTCATTTTCGTGAGTATTTGATATTATAGCAACAAACAGACCATATAAACGTGGTGACGGAACTTAAGCTACATGTGCATGTGGCACCTGACTTTCAGCTAGTGAAGAATCTGGAAGTTTAAATGTCAACAGATTCTGGTGTAAAACTGTCCACGGTCCAATTCACTAATAATGTCCGTAGCAATTTGTTGCAACCGGTCTCAAGAAACCGGTCAGCGTTTTGGGTCGGTAGGTAAAAAAACTGAGATAACGCGCCTTTCCTTGCCAAAACGTTCTATTACGGCTTGACTGCTAAACCTGGGTCCCTGCTATGCGGCTTCACCCAATCTACTTGCACGGAGTCAAGAAGAGCACGACTGCGGGAAAACACGTTGTATTGCCGTCTACCAGTTCGACCAATGAATGAAATGCCTGTAAATATATAGCATGAAATAATGGCCAAATATGGTCATTTACTCGTTGAACCACTGTCCGCTTGTTCAGGCCACTTCGCGGCCAGGTGGCCAAGTAGGGCCAATTCCATAGGCGTTGCGCTCTGACCGGGCTAGCGTGACACCCACGCTCACCTTCACACCTCCTCCTAGTTGGTCCGACGTGCCCCTCAGGGCTTTGTTGATGTCTGATTTTGTAAGCCATCACCGAAGGCCTGACTATACCTTTTTCCATACTGGTTTCTCTTTTAGGCATAAGAATGTATCTTTCGTGTAATAGCCTTTCGTTTTAGTGCAGTAGAATTTCTCCATTGTATTTTTAGACTGTGGAAGTGGCCTATGATTGGTCCAATCATTGGCTTGTGCTCTCTGCCACCTCTGGGCTGGACTCTATACCCCGATTGGACCACATGACGGCCTTCAGAACTCAGGTGTTCCCTCAGACATTGTCCTAGTGCAGCAGCCAATGCGAGCAGTCGCAATCAAAAAGGCCACAAAATATGAGTCCACTAGACCAATCATAAACCACTTCCACAGCCTGAAAATACAATGGAGAAATTCTACTGCACTAAAACGAAAGGCTTTTACACGAAAGATACATTCTTATGCCTAAAAGAGAAACCAATATGGAAAAAGGTATAGAATGTTTTGATGAATTTGCCTCCTAAAAAAAACTGTGTGCGCAGGTTTTGCTGGCATCTCCAAACGCTTGAGGCTGATCAGTGCTAGAGATAAACTGCGTTCCAGTTAAACAATGTGCGTACATGCCTACATTCACCTAAATGAAAACTGGAATTGTAAGCGTTATCGATTGCACGACTGTCCAACATGGATTGAGGAGTTTACACCTTGACTCAAATTCATTCTGAAATTCACATGTGAGATCTTCATATCAACAACAAGAACGCACGTTGCCCTTTAATATAAGCAGCCTATTGGCACTTGTGCAGTCAAAAATGGCACTCGCTTTCCTGAAAGGTTGGTTTCGGTAGTAACATTTCACCTGGATGATGAACATCATCAAGACCAAAGATATCAGTGGTTCGTGCAGATGCCCCAGTACAACCACAGAAGAGCAAGTCCCGGCCAAGAGAGAAGAAAAGTGAGAATAGACTAAAAAATTTAAAATGACTATGTCCACACCTAAATATTCAACGTCAAGGTGCTCACATCTCTTAACTAAACAAAGGAGCTATAAGCGAAAGTGTGTATCATTGACAAGACAGCTTCTTTAGGGCTTTCACTGTACACAAGACTCAGCCGAACAACGAAACTGATGTCACTGAACCCGATTAGTCAACATCTCATCAAAAGTCTCCAATCATACAGTGAGATTTGCAAACAACCCAGCCCAAAAAAGGTTTACTTATGTCAATGGTCGACCTCTTGGTCAATGACTTCGTTTCTCTAAGCCAGATCATCATCTGTTCACTTCGCAATCTTACACCAATCGGCTTTAGCATGAACAAGTATTACTCGGTGTAGCAGAACTCCAGTTGGCTATCTTAGTACAAGGCCTAACCAACTAAATCTATCCAAACCAAAAGATTGAACAGAAGAACTCACTTATAAGTACCTGCATTTTAACGTCTGTGTTGATATTGCCAAATGCGAGTGACAGAACGCAGAGAGTGATAGTCAAATACCCGAAGGTGGTTCAAGCCTTCTTATCTTAGCGGCCAAGTTTCATTGCCTTGAAGTAACACAGCCCACACGCGCCGTACGCCTTCGAGAGATACCGCTCTGTCGCCAGAAATATTCTAAATTGGCGGATAACTTCCTAAACATGAGTTTCTTTTTCTAGAACTTAACCACCGCTGATACAACTACTTAAGCATACAAACCGGTCAACAACCTCCTCAACTTCAGTATCCAACATTAAGTCTACATAATCACAGCGGTCTTTCAAAAACAGGTTGTACTTTACGTCTGCGAAGCGCATTTTAGATTAATTTGCACAGTGCGAAGTACCGCCCAGCATTGCCTATGCTGTTTGAAAAGTGTCAAACGACACCTTCTTTTCAGCATAATCTGTCAGCCTTCCACTAAGTAAGAGATACACATCGGTAACTTATCACCATCGTAGACAGCCCTCTACCATTTGTTTTATGAAAAACATAAGAAATTGTTGAAGGTGTACAGCCTTGACGAATTACGTTTTTGGTGATTAAACTGGCATACAGTTCACCGTAAGCCCTAACCCGAGGTGAAGTACGAAAACAAATCGCCGATAATATGTTTATACATTTGTACACTAAACCCCTGAGTTTAAGCGACTCTAAAAGTTCAGATCGATCGACTGAATCGAGCGCATCTTTATGATCGAGAAAAACGGCAATGGTAGACCGAAAAAACGTCTGAAGGCTGTTCCAGGACTTGTCGTAGAATGAAAATCTGACCAACACATCCTCATCCATGATGAAACCTTGCCTGCACCAGGATGCGGAATCGACGGAGTGCAATGGAGGTCAGAACCGTGGAAATGACTAACATTCAACGAATTTCTCTATGATTTTTGCGAAAGCTCCTACATCTGTTCTTGCATATGGGGACAACCTGGACATTTTACAGATGAGTGCCATCTGCCTTGCTGATAAATTCACTGTCAAATGGATGCATTGGAACAGTAGTACGATGGGCTTGAAGAGCTTTCTGGTATTTCTTGAAACAAAAACGGTTTCCATTTCATTATCTTTTTATTTATCTTTTTAACCAAGGCCCACAATCGGCGACCAGGCTACGCTCTAGCTTCTTAAGGATATCCCTCCCAAATTTAAATATGAACCTACATATATGAATTTATATGAACCGTAAGCAGGAACATCCCATCGGAAATTTAACAACTCTAGGGATTTCTTTGTTTCTTGTTTAACCCACAAATCATTGCACCGCATGTTATAATATCTGCTTCATGAGTAGCTTATGAGATTTAGGTTCAGCGGTTAGTATCACCTGGGTTGGAGAAAGTTAGATATGATAATGATGCACACGATGTCTTAAACTAGTGCCAATTAAAAATAGTCCCCGCTCGACAAACAGTTGTCCACCGATGTTCCAGAAATGTTATGCTAGCCGAAACCTGTCATCTAAAAGAGACTTGATTTTACCAAGGCGGCTGACTTGGGCATCCACGTCACCGATCAGAATGACATCACATATAGCATCCTACAACTTCTCTTGCCTTCCAAATACTTAGCGATCGAATTCACCAGTGATTCGGTGGACCGCCTGAGTTTCAACATGGTCATACACTCACAAGCACTATCAATAATGAATAAGGGGGAAAGATTTGAATAAAAACCAAAAATGGTTCCTGCTGAGCTGGTGATTACTGGTCGACATAAAACATCTCCACGACAATCCAGCACCATTCAGGGACACCCATCTAGATACGTCGAATGGGTAGTCATAGACATATCAAGCATCAAGCTGTTCACGCGGAAGGGGGCTCAAACAGACGTTACTCAACAAGTCCAACAGCGATCCCGAAAAACGGAAAAGCACACAGGACTGAGATTTGGGGGGAAACTCAACGCTATTCCTAGAAACTGTCACCATTCAAGATATACAGTTAAACATTTTTTGTCATAAACATTCTGGTCGTATACGCGAAGGATTTGATATTTCGTACGGTATGCCATGGTGCTGGACTCAACTGTGGACTGGATATCGGAAAATGTCAGCTAGTTAGTGAATGTTGTACAAACCTTAATACCTGTTTCAACAACTCCAATGGCCATAAACGAGAGGTTCAAAAAAGATAGAACCGCTATTGGACCTTAGTGACATTACTCCTGTCGACCAACCCAGTGTTGCAACTGAACGTGCAGAACTAACGGCAAATTATGGACTGGCTTACGTACAACCCGAGAGGTCGAAGGAGCCACCAAAACTAAAACAAACCGGTTCAACGGACGAGAAATGACAGGCGAAATTATGCAAAATAAAAACTCCACCAAACGGATAGAACCCGATAAAAGCGTATAAGGCGCTTAAGTGGAAATATTGCTTCTGTGTGAACTCGAATTCCGGTTTACAAACATAATAAGAAGAACGTGCAGACTGGCGAGACTGATTTATTGAACGACATTTCGTCACACCACGACAAAAGGAAACTGGTCGACAGTCACAATGCAGTCTTTCGTCTACAGAACAAAACCATATGCCAATCGGAATGAAAATTTTAACTGCAGTATTTGTGATTGACTGCGTCGAAAAGAACACCTTTGAACGAACTATCACAGGCCTATAACTGATTTCCAGTTGAAGTCGAACTGGCAGGAGAAACAGCGTGCTCAAACGTAACAGGTGAACCAATAGATGAACTACGACATCACATCGGGAGCATAGGGATTCCACAGTTTGAGTTAATTATTAGCCCAACCCACTGTGTCAAACTGAACTCACCAAATGACATAGCGGACTGAATGCCAACGCAGGATGTTTCCAGCAGTTCACAATGGAATCCACCAACGCCACGGTTGAGTATTGAAACTTTGTTACCCATAAGCTCTTGGAGTGGCATCGTAGTTCAGCTGGTAGAGAGCTTACCGGGCTTGGGCGAGCTGCTTCAGTCACTGGTTCGAATCTCGCCGAAGCCCAGATTTCTTGCAATTAGGTATCCTCTGAATTATCAGATCTTCCGCACTACTTATAAATAATACAAACTTTCGACAGTCGCCGCTAAAATGTCGCGGCAAACGGGCGTTAACAAAGAACGAGCACTCTGTCAACACGACATCTAGTTGGGCGATCAGACAAAAAAGCAACGTGCGTTATTTGTGTATTGGCAAGAGCAGATGTATCTTGGTAAATAGTCGAGGATTTCCAATATGCACCCATGGCTACACTGGAATGCCACATGCTTCTGAGAGACTGTAGCCATGAATTAATAAATGCAACAAAGAAAGACCAAGAACTTAAGAAGCTCATTTAGACAATTCAACAAGGGTGATCCAAAAAAGAGAATTGCCATATGAGCCTGTCACCTAGTTCAAAGATCGTGAGCAGTTCATCCAGGGTCAATGGAGGGCGAATCGTCATTTTAAAATCCCAATAGCGAAAGAAACTATACTGTCTACATGAGAACGAAGCAAGGTATTCACATGACAAAATAACTCGAACACTGACTGTGAATAACAAACGACTTCAAGAAGGCCGCCTCAAACCTCACCGTATGCCGGGAACATGACCTAATTCGGAGAAAAAAGAGACGATGCTGCTGAAAGATTTAGAAGAACGCTTAGCAAATGATGTTTCGACATTTTTCGTTTTGAAAACAAACAGCGTTTGGGGCTACTGAATTATTGCAGCGACTATACCGAACTCGATTGCTTGGAGAAAGTTCATTCAATCGGTGCTCGCTCACAGGCTGCTACAGGCGGAATTATAGTCAAACTGGCGCTAACTAATCATAGACGATGATCAGCTGCCGTTGAATGCGTATCTGTTTCAAACAATCAGGTTGCCAAATGCAAGGTCGTGAAACAACACAGCAACAAACTGGCCAATAAAAACGTGAGGACGCCTGTCGCTTAATGGCAGTCATAAATACTATTGTTCTTCTACAAAAGGCTGCTGTTTTGTTCTTCAATAAATTGGGATTGCCTAGTGCCGCTCAGATTTCTGTTCTGATTTTCCCCGAGTGGGCAGCACAGTACGCGACGTAGTGTCAGCGGACAAAAAGAAGCCTACACGTAGTTTTCAAGGCAGTTCATCGAGTGCGCTTACTAATAGAAATGCAATCTATCAAAAATCTGTTTTCTTACACAGGCTGCGCTTAGCAGATCAAACGATTCTGCTAAGGAAGGTGAATGCGCTCCTTAATAAATAGGCTTTCTGACTGAAGCAAGTCAAACGGCACAAATGTTCAGTTGCAGCTTTTGAACTCATGTGAACATTTTCAGCAAACCATCTCCAAAAGAGACGTACTACACTCGAGATTCGTTCGTGTCACAGCCTGCACATCGTTTAATCCAACCCGCGGTTGAGCACCGGTTCACGTGCTTATGTGGAGATAACCATGCGTGGATAACTGCGTCACTGACTCCACAACGGGTACGATCGAATTAGTAATGAGTAATGCTTAATGTCTCCTACTGTCCCGAACGGAGGTAAAATGGCTGTTCTATTTCCCACTGTCGATAAACTGGGCAAGTGAATTCCATCTGCACACGAAAGCTAGTTAAATGTGAGTGACGTTCAACACATTACTGATAACACCTAAGAAATTCAGCTGATGTTGGGTATACGAATATCGCCTGCGTCGGATAACATGCGTCTAAAACTACTTGGATCATGGGATCTGATTGGATTAGATTGTGACTGATTTCAGGAATTGCACAATGACCATCGGTCCTTCTTATAAGGTTTACGTATTTCAACTTATATCCGGTTCGAGTCATACGCGACTAAACTATTCGAAAAGTTTTGTCAGTTCAAAATTGAGACATTGAAACGAAAGCCATCAGATAACTCAATCAGAATTTGAAACAATGGTTCCGGACTAGAATAACCGTCATAAAATGTTACAGTCTGAATCTTCTAACATGTAAAAATCAACTAACAACTCACCCAAAGGACAAGTGATATGAGGCAAACAGTTAATCCATCGACGAAAGCTTCGTAAGTGCGCATCCAGATTCTGTTCATCTTTTATTAACTGCCGATCAATTGTTAGCATAAGGTCGGTAGGTGTACCATCGCCGACCATAGTCCACTGTAAGAATGAATCCACCCAAAATAAACTCACATGAACATTGACAATAACACGTTGTAGAATAATGATAAATACAGTCTCGATCGAACTCCATCTGTCGATAATGTTGCTTGTTGTAAACAAACCAAACCATGAATGGAGGCGGAAACAGATGTACTTTGAATCGTGATGCAGGTTTCTAATCAGTGTAACCAAGCTGGATATCGTAAATCGTATGGACTGTGCAGTTAGGGTGTTTGTTCAACTAACAACATTTGACCCAGATTGGAATACGGTGACATGATTTAATTAAACAAAACATAAGGTTGAAGACCAATAGATTACCGACCAGTACAGGCAAATCGAATCGTTGACCTAAAAACTGCCATCTTTTTTATAAGATTGAAGCTTACATCCATATTGACGCTTAAACATGGCGTGGTAAAAAATACAGTTAATCAATTGAAACCGATCCGGAAAAAAAGTGTTACAGCACTTGCAGTTCGCCGGCGCGTATTCCGGAACGCTCAGGACACACGATCAATTGGTCAACTAATCACGGTACACAGCTTGCGATTACATACTGAGCACACCAACAGTTGGGTAAAACCTCGTGGTGGTCAACCAACAACGTGGTCACGAAATATGAAGACCCTGACTGCTTCATTGAGCAAAGTGGGTAGGTGTCGCCTGCCTGGATGAAGTCCTCCCGATCATCCAAACCGCTGGTTAGAGACGAGATAGCAATGTATCGCAGTCAATGGCGAATCTGTATCCATACCCTCTCTAGTTCTTACGCCTACTCTTCTTTTAATAATGTTCAACCTACGGCCCGAGCCATAGTACCTTTTGGTCATGCTCATGGCTGTTATGATGATGATGAGCACTTGCAAAATGAACACACCACAATTTTGGTGGGATTGCTAGTCACTGAGGTTAAAAACAGGAAAGTGCGATCGCGAAAATTCCCACAATGCGGCATTAGAATGACGTAATGTGGACTCAGACAGTCAGTTACCACACACAGCCAGAGTAACAGAAACTGAGGGGTTGGGTTCTCCATGAGACACATGAGTAGCAATACTCAAGGTTATCAACACCATGCCCACGGGATATATTAAATTCCCGCATACATTCCGGACTGACGGACGAATGCATACAAATCGGAAGAAATCACCATCATGTTACAAGATCATACAGCCATAGTCTCGAGTATGAATACAGATCACTCCTGAACTGCCCTCTGCCAATGTTCCCTAAGCGTTGACCGTCAATTTCCGCCACGCAGTTCAGACAACTGCATACGATTTAAGAATGCTGTCAAAGTAGGTTATCTGAATAACACTCCACAACAAAGCAAGGCTTTTCCGCTCACAGGCATGAACATAAATCCTACGGGTAAACTGAAGTGAGGAAACAAGTTACTCACATCGGACAGACGTAAGCATGAGTAACATGCACTCTCCAGCAAATCCATACGGGATTTGTTCGGATGGTAAACAACAAGAACAACATTAACCGGGAAATTAGAAAACAACATGTATATGCCATTCATCTATTAAGTTTAGTCCAGTTTTTAGTATTTCACTGCTGTGCTAAGTTTAGTAACCGACGGTAACACAGTAGACGGTGGCAGAAAATTGACCTTAAGATATAGTGAATCAAGAAAAAAAGCTGCTTTTTAATCAAGAAATACAAGTTTCAATTCAAATACAAAAATATTGGTTCGTGTGTACAGCATAAATAACTGAAAATTCACCGGAATCGATCTGTAACAGTTAGAAGAAATAGAGCTGTATGACAGGAAATCCGATACACGCCAGTCTCTTCATCACAGATTGGACGCAGGAATGTTATACTTCAATTTGCAATTGTCAAACAGGAACACGAACTGAGCAAGGTGCTCGTGAATAAGATCTAGAAAAGAAAAATTCAGACAACCAATAAACAAAGTGATCAGTGGACATAAAATATGAAAAGGGGTGGCAAGCGAACTATCAAAAAAACGTTAAAGGATACATCAATAACTGAAAAGCTTCACCTGCTGCGGCAAAATTGCACAAGTGACTAACATTGATCATACGAAGCAAAGTATATATCATCGTGTTTAGACTAGATTCTATCTCAAAGCTGTCAAAAAATACGCATCTTCATTCACTCATATTTCTATCGCCACAAACAGAACGCCTTCAAGTGAACACGAAATCTGATTTCAATAACAAAGACCTGGTCAAACCGTTTAAACTTGCAACTCATAACAGTCTGCTGAAAACGACATGGGGCAAAGGCATGTAAGCGGGTCGGTCAACGTACTACAGACAAACCAGGAAGGAGAGAATCGCGGACTAGAAATCAGTTGGCCAAAACGACGAATATCCAGACTGACAGCCACAAAGCGCCTGTCTGCCTCTTCTTCTCCGTCCGGTTCAGTAGGTTGACGACAAGCGGATTCTCGAAATACGCCACGCCTGCCATCTCCGTCTTCAGCCCAAATTGCACTCCGCGGCTCTTCTGTTGAACGATCGTCATCGCCCTCATCAAGACGAGAGGTACCTGGTGTCGGTAACCAACTGCGAGCACGAAGTCCACGGAAGGTCAGTCGAACACGAGCCAGAGTTTCAACGTTTACTTCCAAATTCAAATCGCCTGCACCGTTGGCGCGAACTAGCTGCACGATGTGTGTAAACAGAACGGATAGAAGTGGATTACACATAAACTCAAATAAGGCGGGAATTGCTGGAGTTAGAAATGTCGAAAAGGCAATTGAAGTATTCAATAAAAAAGAACGGAGAGCAAATCACTTAAAACAGATTTGAACTGCGAAAGCGTTATAAAGAGAGCAAGAGAAATATACGTATTTCGCGAGCTGGACCCGAATCCATCATAACAGCAATTGAACAACAAAGTCGTGACTAAGAGTTCTGCAGTTTCAGTTGTGAACCCAAAAGGACGTTAAAATGGCGACCGAATGAAAATTGATTTTGGAAAAAACGTTTTACCATGTTTATGTGTTACAAATGAAATAGACAACAAAGTTAGGGTTGTTCGTCTTAGCGAAGAGTTGGGATAACAAAATTTCCATGGACTTACATCCGGTAGGTCAGCAGCCCACTGAAGTTCATAATTTAACTCCAACGTCAGAGCTGACACTGTATGCTGAATATTCATGTGACGCGGTGACAAATAATGATGACCACAGCAAGAATCAACAGTCATATTTTTCTATTGTTAGAGAGGATTAGGAATGAGACAGAATCCTGAAGAGTTTAGGGCAGCAGATGAAAAACCATATGAAGATTTCTCTCAACTAAGGTATTACCCAGTCTGCTGGATACCAGTACAGCTTCAGAGACAGGAAATAACAGTCCAAAAACTCTTTATTCCGCGCGGACGGATAGACAGTACAAACCCACATTTATGACAAAAACATTAAGAAACAAGAAGTGAGTGAACCGATAACTATTTCCTAGAACGCAAACACAGAGTAAAATAATAATGATTAAGAAAGGTCTACAAATTACAGATTTTTTACATATTAAAAAAACTGAGCAGGGATTGAAAATTTACTAAAACTAAGCATAACTCACAAGGAACTTGGCAAATCGTTTCATACGATCTACGAACGGCCGCAACGTCTTGATAGGTGGGAAGAAAATGCTAACCTGTCAGAATTAAATAGAGGTAGAAAACGGAACGTATGATTGGTAGTAGGCATTGCTAGTACCGGTGAGTTTCAAAGATGAAGTGGCGATTAGCTTCGACAGAGACAGTCACTACCCGTTATGCAAATCAATAGATAACAGCGGAGCTTATCAAGCAGACAAGAATCAAATATAAGTTGATCGGATGTCCAAGGGCGGGCTGAAGTATTCGGGGTTGGATACTTACAGTGTACGACTACGTTTATCGAAGCAAATTGAACACAATCACAGTTGATATGAATGCACGTTACAATGCAGACCGAGGTAACGAAAATGTGCAACCCATGTTGGCTGGGTCACCTATTGCGCATAGCAGCAGAGCGTTTGCGATAGTCTGTCACTGCTGGTGATCGGATGAAAGTGCAAGACGGTTATAAAGGTGACACGATACGGACTGCGAAATACCAGGTCGTTCCTCTGGGCAAGCTTGATAAGTGCCACCTCTCAGGTTGGAGAGTGGGTAAACATTCACATTGCTGTTTAAAGACACTCTCGGAAATGACGGTGTCGCAGATAACGACAAATCTTTACTCATTATATTGTTGAATGTTCTTCTTTTTCTCATGTCCTGTGAACTTCCGTTATTTTCTAATTAGTTAATTCACACACGTGTATTTATTCATTGGTCTATAATTTCAGCGGCAACAAAGAGCATCAACGACAGTCCAAGCCATCGTACTCGCTGTATAGCTGAACGCTTCACATGTACGTCATCATCATCATCATAACAGCCATGAGCCTGACCAAAAGGTACTGTGGCTCGGGCCGCCGTTCACCTCAACAGTGACGTATGTACAGATGTTCCACACAGCTGTTCAGTGGGTCCTAGGTAAGAGAGCGTTGGGTGTAGGCATGCAGGAGCCTATGTATGAGGCATGTTACAAACTTGCATAACGATCGGAATAGAACTGGAAATAGAGCACAGGTACGATGCTTGCGGGTTTTGTAGGCAGACAACTTGCATGATTTCAAACAGGACTCAGCAGCAACTCTGATAAAATCAATGTATGTAACGCAGTCGCTTCGTACAGGAAACTGCAAATTTGTTCAGGCGTTCGAAATCTTTCGGTAAAAGTCAGGCAAATTACAGAACAGAACTACCAATGGGAGTATGCAAACGTTTGTGATTCTTGAAATAAGTCTCGAAGAACAGAAAACGTCCAGGAAAAGAAGATTTTCCTGGCTTTCAGAAGAACAACGGCGACATGGAGGAAATCGTGCATGCTGTGACATATAGTAACCCTCAAGAAGTTGAACGATATACTTTGAACATGTAATTTTGTGTGTCGCTTCATGAGCTGCTGATTAAGACTGTCATTACAAAGTAGAAATGAAAAACATCCACACTCTATGAGGCATTCAGGGACAAGCAACAAGTAACTAACCATCCACTCAAGCCGGATTTTCAAAGCTTCAGGAAGAGCAGTACATAAAACAATGCTAACGGCATACTTGAAGTGCACACTTCATCCTAAAGAAATCAAACAACCTATGTGGGAGGATAACGAAAAAGACAGTAAAACAGTCTCTTCGGGTATGTCACAGCCGGTTGTCACGTGTAACATTTCATATGATATTGCTCGGTTTACGAAAGTGAGCGCAGAACAACAGCCCAAGTAATACAACCAGTGGTCTCATACCTTCTGTTAAGAACTGAGGGTATGACGATAGAACTCAGCCTCGATTTTGCGAGTTGAGAAGAGTGAAAACGAGGAATAGCATTCTTCGGTTAGTTAAGCGTTCATGCTAGTAGAAGTTCCTAGAACAGTTTTCATGTTGCAAACACATGAATTCGGACGCAGTTTAGAGGAAATATTTGATAAAATTGAGGTTATCTGCACAACCAAAAAGCTATAGATAATTTCTGGCGAACGAAGATATTATGCAATTAAAAGAGCATCAAATAAATCCGATAGATATATGCAATGGACGGCAACAACCAGGTCCGGTAGCCTACCCAGCATTCAGCTCAATCCGGATATATTCATCTATGGTTGACATTATCTTGATGTACGGTGCAGTTGAGATCACGAAAGATGCTAAGCCTAGAAAGTTGTTTATTGTAAGATATCCGTTACAACGTATGTGAAAACAGAACAACGAATGCAAACACCATGTTGCAAGGCTACCGTGTATTCATATTCTTGGCAGTAATGCAGTGACATTCCCTTTGGTGACACGTCATGCATTGTGAATATACACACCTCCAATAGCCGCTTCCGGTCTTCCGTCTTTCTGACATCGAGATAGGCCCTTTAATTCCCACATGTACGGGTCGTGGGTCGTGCTGTACTACTCACAAAGGAAGGTGCATGTTATACAAGAGTACTACGTTGATGGGATGATTATCAGCAACCTTGAACGTACCAGTGATCTCGTGACTTAGATCCTCAATATAAACCATGATATAACCCAGGCGTTTAGTGTTCCGTATGTAACCCAGTAATCTCTGCTATCCATAAGCGCCTCGATTTACACGGGGTACATTCATTTCAGTTCAATCCTGATAAGTTTCGATAGAATTAGCCTCAGAATGACATAAGTTTTGTTATTTGTGTTTTTTGTTTTAAAAAAGAAAATAAATAGACAAGAATGTACAGCGTTTACGACGGAGAAAATATCGAAGCGGAAGTTAAAGTGTGATGTTTGAACAGATAATAAGTAAAGATGCGTGGAAACACTTTTTTATGCATCTATCCATTTTCCCTGTGGTACTTTATGATCATGACATCCAGTCAATGTTCCATGATTCGTCAAGCCAAGTTAGTGTTTATATTGTGACAAGTAAACTATCTGAACGTCAGTGCACGTTGAAAAACACAGCTATACAGGAAAGTTAAAAAATAATGCACGAATCACAATCGGAGTGGTGAAACCTGTCTTTAAAGTTTGAAGAAAACTCGAAAGCAAAATAATTCTACAGCCGTGGATATGATAGCTTAGATTAACCTAACTGAGAATATACGAAAAATAACATTATTGCGTTAAATTATTCAACATCCTCGACATAGTCGATTAAAATCCAGCTGAAACAAAATTCCAAACTTCGGAATCACGGCAGATAAATTGCAACTTAGAATGTAAGGTGTGCATGACTTACCAGTAAATCAGCGTTTAAAATTTTAGCAACCGAGTTGGTCGAACTAACAACAAAAGATGGTATGCTGAAACGAGGGTACCGATTGAATGGTTAAGAGGTGCAGTTTTGGTTGTTGGAACATGAGGTAGTAACATAAGGTTGACTAAGGGACTCACATCAAAATCTGGATCCGGTGGCTCGATAAACTCATCCCAAAGCCGTGGAGGGACGACATGAACAGGAATGAAATGCCAAACCGCTCGAGAACGGCCAGTTATACTAGCCTGATGACAGGTAAAAAGAGAAAATATCGATGAGACGAAGATTGAATATGAAATATTTTCACAAATATGACCAATAATCGAGAAAACCGTCTCAAGAGACGGACGGACGACAGGATAGCATTGTTATAGACAGTTCAAATCAAATGGTTGGGCACGCATTAAGAAGATCGATCGATGAGTAAATAACTAACCCATTTCACTCAAACCGTTTTGTATCGGTTGGTTCACCAGTTAATGTACGAAAGCCTTCAACAACTCAAAGGTGCATTCGATTAGAGTGAGTTAACCGGAAAGCACATAGGGATATGCAACTGACCACAAGCTGGAATAGTGGCACTGTCCATCAAAGGTTACTCATTAACAGTCGATAATAGAAGGAAAAATAATTGAGTACACTTGAGTGAAACAAACGGTACGAGTTCTGTCAATATCTGGTGTTTTTTTAAGTATTTCATCAAGTGGACAGCGATGGTTCGAACCACGACCAGATCCCACTAGCAAGAACCACGAGGAGTGGAAATCGGAATGCACTTGTAATACAATGGTTATACTTAAATAAACTCTCAACCACTAAGTTCTTCCCTAGTTGGATTAATCAAGTAGAAATCAACGGAACGATGTTCGAACCAAACTACTTGTGATGTGAATTGAGATTTCTACTACAGGCATTGCGTGTGTGGGAGTAAATAAAACACTTAGTGTCACAAAACTGACGGTCACGAGGCCAGTGGTCCAGCAAATAAGAGCGTCAGCTGGTAACAAGCAACGCTGATTCACCCAGACTACCTCCACCTGATAAGGTCAAGAAGAATGAAACCAAACAGGATGGAATATGATTCTGGTAAATTGATTGAGAATAACAGCGTTACGAGCAAGTTATAATACTCTACGTTTTAACTACTTTGGGTGCCCTTACTCAGGAGTGTTGTAATCGAAATCACATTACCAAATGAACAGTGGTCACATGGGGTTTGTCAGGGTGAGGTCAATCTGCGCTGCATCTGAATTGGCTGGTCGAATCCCTTGCCCATTAAGTAAAGGTAAGACTGATGCAGTTAAGGTGCGTCTGTGTCTCTGCTGCCCATCAATTCTGACTAGACAGTCTAGAAAACCGAGCGAGCACTCATCGGTTTCGGTTTCCAACGTCAGTACAATGCCGCTGCACTTTGAGTTAATAAATTGTAGGAATTGGCCGCTGTGTTATTCATAGTCGATTTACTAATAACATGCTAAATACGACGCCCAAACTGTTTGACTTCATTCGTACTTAATTTGGTACGGATGTAGTATGTGTCTCAGAATAAATAT
This sequence comes from Paragonimus skrjabini miyazakii, assembly GCA_014338405.1. Lineage (NCBI taxonomy): Eukaryota > Metazoa > Platyhelminthes > Trematoda > Plagiorchiida > Troglotrematidae > Paragonimus > Paragonimus skrjabini miyazakii. The sequence goes on along the minus strand of JTDE01022061.1, from coordinate 41,994 downwards.
TTGGAAATATGTGTAACACTTAAATACATAATGTCTAGAATAAAGTGAGGCATAGCATGAAGCAATTCAACGAAAATTTGAGGAAAATTAATATGGGAAAGAACTGGATTTTATATTCTCTCGGGCCCTGGATCTAGACAGTCTAACAGATGTAGCACCCAACACATTCATGTCAAACAACGAACTGGGGCGTCTGTACATTACGGGAAAAAATTATCGATAAAAGAGAACACTCGATCAATTCAGTCCTCAGACAAGTAGTCAATCTGTCTCAATCGTGTGTTCAGGTAAAAATCTACCCACCATGTCGGTGAGTGAAGCAGACTCTAAATAAGCCTGAGTTAGAAAGCGTGACTGCTGATCAGTACTATCAGTGGGTGGAACAAACACAGGCTAAACTTGAAAGTAGTTTATTCGCCCTCTACGCCAAGTCATAGGCTGAATACTGTGCTGCTTCCTAAACACATAGCGAGCGCAAATAAGGCGCGATATGGTGGCGTTGGGTAGACAGGAGTAAAACAGCACATATGCAAGGCAGCCAAGTCAAGTAACTGTATAGCAGTACCACGCGCACAGTCGATTTTCCATAGGCGGCAGCGTCACAACGGCGCCAGAAACGTCGCAGGTTAGCTGGTGTGACAAAACTCAAAGTAGTTGAAATTTTCTACTAAATTCAACCTGATATGATTCAGGATGACTGCAGGTGCACGTTTCCAATAAGCCTGACGAAGTATTTTACAACTAATCGACGCAAAGCGCATACCATAATGTGGTAGCTCAATCGTCATGTGTGTGTTAATGCTTCTTGGACAACCAGTGAATCATCCGCAGGCATGGCGACATTATAGGCATTGTCTATCAGCGATTCTGTTTTCCGGGAGAAGTTCCACGTTATAATTGATGTGGCTTTTCAGAACCTTAAGCAGGACAACGTCAACTGAAAAACGGAAGAGAAAAAAAGCATGATATGCATGTCACAGATAACTAGTAGCGAAGTGTCGTATACCTGCCTCTACTTGCGATCCAACCGCACAATACTCTTAGAATGGACAAATTCTTGCTAGAACTGAGCAAACATGTGTAAATTGTTGTTTATGTCGTGAGTTCTGGTGCATCAGGCACGTGCCATTTTGCGACAAATTGTCACTAGATTCCGTCTGGTTTGCTGCAGAACGTTCCCTACATGAAATCTTTCATCGCCAAGTGAATGACACCTCCTTGTTTACATCAACTTTCCATCGCTGTGGGATGAGTTTTTTTGAGTAGTTCGTGGCAGCCGTTTGTTACGATGTAACCCACCGGAGGACTGCTTGCCTATTCCGTTTCATTATCAAAAAACTCGCCCAAAACATATTTCAGTGGAGTTCTCCTTCTTCAAGCAGCCCGCGAAAGAAGTCGGCGAAACAGCTGTTAGTACTAGGTGAGTGAATGGTCATAAATTCGTGCTTCAATGAACGCAATGCTTATCGGATCAACCATGGTTCTGATTCACATCAGAGGCGCGTGTGTCGTTTACCCGAAAATTCGTTGGCCTAACATGCGTGACCCGAAAATTTTACCAGCTTCTGTTATTATATCCAGGGTATTCGTATGTTATAATTTTACCAGAGTCCGCCCATTGTTGACAGCCAAGACGACACTAAGCGCGATTTCCTCTGAAGTGGTTTGATTTCACCCCTTTTAAGTTGATATCCAGCAAAACCGCCAATATGTTACCAAGCAATACCAGTGAGTAAAACAGAGTACGTAATCAGTGTTACCTTTGTCCCGAGTTATACAACAATTTTGTCGTTGTCATCAACATTAACAACAAGACATCAGTAGTTGATATGGAAACAGACTGGATGGGACATTGAGGAAGGCATTCACTTTTTGACTGAACTGGTGAAAACGACTTATAATCGTTCCTAGTATGGGAACTTGTGGACCCTCTAAATTCGGCAACCATTTTTGTTTTTTCTTTCTCTTCCATATGTTGTGGAACAAAAATCTATCGCACAGTAACACGACTGGCAAAAAGGTGTATACCTAACTTAAGGTCAGAAGATAACTAGGTAATTAGACTCATCACGTACATAAAAACCTCATTTGTAAACACAAGTATTCAGCACAAAGGTATCTGTACTCAGTACACAGATGAGCAGCCGAGCCACTCTATAACTGTCGCTACGACGCATAATCAATTGTCCCCACTTCACAGACAACTCAAACAAACAAGGAAAACAATCACGTCAATGAACCCGCACAAATGCCATCTCCTTTAAGATTTTCTGCCACTGACTATGAGCGAAATGAGGCCCGATTCTGAGATACGACCGACATTTATGACGGTTACACTCGTCTAAACAATCCTTGGACCACCTTAGGCTAGTTAGTTGAGATATTGCCAGAGTGTTCAGCGTAACCAATGAGTTACTTACTTACTAAATGACCCGACCGAGCAAACACGGATCCTCAAAGAATAAGAAAATGAAGTTGCCCCAACTTCACTACCTAATACAGAATAACTGAAAGCGAATTACGCCCTGCAAACTGAGAGGTAGATGTACAGTAAGAGCTGCCACCGCAGTCTTACACGTTTGGCCTGCAGTTTCACATAGAAGCTTTTGTTCATCAAAGATGACTGACGAAGATCGTCCAAATAATACGTCTACTATCTTTAAATATCACCAAGATTTCCAATTGTTCCACTAATCACATCATTACGAGTTCAAGTGTGAAAGGTGCTCTGGATGGTACGCACTTGACCTTAATCGATACTGTTTCTCGTTCACTGTGGACATACTGACACTTCACTGGTACGATGCGTAAATCTAGCAAGATAACAAAAACCACTGTAGCAACCGCCTAAAAGGTACGTGAGTGAGGACACTGACACAGACGTTCCTCACATTACTTACATCTGTTCTAGAAAATTTACACCGCATGTTCACCTTTGGTAACAAGAGCAGTGGTGGGTTATGGGGGCTGTTGATTTCTTAAAACTTTTCCCCAACCAGAAGAAAACAGATCATGGAACGTTGATTAAACCAACTTTCAAAGATAATGCTTTCAAGCGCTATCAGTCTTACTTGTTCCAGTTCGAAAGCCAGACAAGGAACTCTGCGTCGAACCAATTTGATTTTTAGCCCGTGCACGGTGGAGGAAGCGTGACTATGGGCGCCCGTGCCGAAACTGGTATAACCTATTAGGTTGCTCGAACCGACCGCCCCAGCACTGACAACTGCAGACGTAGCGCTGGTAAATGTGCTGCCAGTGCTTACGCCTCCAGAACCCAGGCGAAGGCAGTGTGATAGTTGATCCAGGACTACTTCCATGAGGATTTCATCTTGCTCTGCCGATAAACCTTCGCAAACGCGCTCTGAAAAGAGCGCGATCTATTCACATCGAATTAAGTCTGAGAACAGACGAATCGATGAACTCACTTGATCTAGTTCACACCAGGCAGAAACGCCACCGTAGACTGCCCGCTCTTTGATGACAAAGGTCAAATTTGTCTTCGTTAAACGTAAGATAGCATTCTTGGTAAGGCCAGAGACCATATGCACAATATCTAGGGGTGTGTGAAAATAAACACTGGTCATGTGGACGAGCAAAAGAAGATAACACAAAAACGGAACCAAATGCAGTTAGTGACTGAAGTCATGTACAGCAAACTAAATGTCCCAATCCTTCACAGTCCACGACACATCTACGAGAGCAAACTAATGGGATGAAATTCAAAGGATTCAGCTAGTGAAGACCAAACACAGCATGCCATAACAGCGCGCTTCTATAATGCTTGCTTACTTTACGAGAGTTGAAAACCTTTTAAGATGTACGGCCATCTGGCTTATATGGTTTGTTCCTATGAAACCTGATTTTATAACAGGCTGCACTCACGCATCGGAGAAAAATGAAAAGCCCAATGAGCAGCCTTGTGGATGATGACCGCCCTTGTGACATCATCAATCAAATGACTTGTTCCGCTCAATGTAACGTCAGATATCATTAGTTGGCGGACATGTGATCTTATGCATTCGCTTAACGGTAGCATAGTCACAGTCACCTCAGACCCCGCATCAAGTCATCAGTAAGCCTTGATTGAGGTTCTTTACCGCACACCGAACATCACTCACAACAGAGCGCCACCCTCGCAGTTCCATAGAATTTGTTAGCCAGACCCTTTCGAAAAGATAACTATACCCGAGCTTTACTCCCGTTACGGCCCGTAATGTGTATCCCTGCTACGGCCGGGATTTGAACTCCAATCTCGCCTTCATGAAGCAACCCTGTTTAACATTGGGCTATTGATCCCGCCTTACGTATAACCGAGTTATCACATGCAAACACTTAAGCACGTTCACCTGAGGGAAGTCACAGTAACTGTCCTATTGACTACGGCAGATGCCTCCATCGTTGATAATTATCGATGAATTGAAACCACAGAAACAACTGAACTTTGATGAGCGATGTTCTGGTTTCTAATAGATAGCGGAAAAACGTAGTTAACATAAATTGAGAAGTATTTACAGTTGGAAGAACCACATGCATATGATAAATCGGTCGTACCTATTATGAGGTCAATCACACAGTAGCCGACATGGCAGTCTTCCACAATCAGGATTAAAATTCATACATCGGCTGCTGCAAGGGTATGTAGTAATCACGGGCATTAACACGAGTAAAATTCGGGTTTCATCCTTCTTTTTATGAGGGGCTGACAGAAAGGTTGATGAGAATGCAAAAACTGTGATAGACCGTGAGTGACGATTAGCTTGTAGTAACCTAAAGACTGTTAACTATCGATCTTCTTAGTATACTGGCTGCGTTGAAGCACATCTCTATATTGGTATTCATCATCATTGTGAAGTACAAACAATTACTCCAGTTATAGCTCTTTTTCGTACTGTTAGCGTGGATGGCACGGTCCACATCGGGTGACCAGTCTGCGCCAGCTGCAACCGCAAGGGCTCGAAATGGCACTTGTAATGCTTCTTGATGCTCATCCTCAAACCACGACCAGTTTCCTCTCTGTTTGGACTCATCCGGAGGAGATAGTCTGAACTGGGGACCGAACCAGCCACCAGATCTATAAGTATCGTTTGTGATGAGGGGATATGTATGCAGTTTAGTTATAACAATAACTGAAGAGTACTGACTCGTAACGCGAAGGGTAGCCAGTTTGATCCCATCCACATCAGTCTAAACTAAATAAAACCGGCCGTGGAATGTCCGTTTGATGGTAAGTATAGAAAAGTATTACAAACAAGCAATTGCTGTTGCGCACTAACCAACGGTGCTACCGCTAAGTTTACGAATGGAAACCCCAGACAAGCAACGGTCTCTTGACGAACAGAAACGACTCGAATGAAATCAGAAACGGGTTAACAATTTGCATGATACATCTTAACAGGAAAGTAGTGGCTTAGGTCTGGACTAGAATAACGGCGTAATTTAACCTGTGTGTAGTAGAATCTTTTTGAACAAACCGTGCCGTTTTTCTGGAGAGTTAACGACATTCTTAACTGCTCATCAATCAGTATTAGATACCAATACGTGGATGTGGGGATAGACGACTTGATACAATAGCAATCGGCATTCGAGGAGTTGTGAAATGTGGTCTGTGCACAGGACAAAAAACCAGTCCGGTGCATTGCTTATTAATTGATAGAGTAACCTGGAGATCGGTATCCGGTTCTCGATTAGCAAAATTAACCTCTTACATAATGTTGAAGTACACTACTGGATAGTGTTAGAGTAGTTAAATACGACTGAGAAATAACCATCCACACCGCTAAAGAAGAAAAGAAGGAGGCAAACTGCTCGGAGCGGTCCAACAACAAACTGGCAGTGAATACATGGTCAAAAAAGGCGTGCAGCTACATCTGTTCGGTTTTCCATACTTCACGCACCCATCTGAAACAGATTATTTCTGATCAACATTAATTTGTGGCTACAGCATACCAAGATCAACAACCACAAACAGGGAGCAGACGAGCTTTTCGGTAGTCAGCAAACACAACTTAACCAGGTCAGCAACCAAGACCATCAATCGAAGAAAACTAGATTCTTAACTATAGTCAATCGTACGATATACCATAGGAAGGAATAACCAACAAGCGAGGCTCAAGCAATGCACCGATTCAGAGAACTGTGTTAACTGGGGTTTTGCCACCTCAAGACAGAGATACATCGTAGACATAAACCAATTGGCTCAAACTAAGTTTATTACCTACACAGTGTGGCTGCCCCGCTAAGCAGTTGAAACATTAGAACACGACCGCCTTCTGTAACTGGAAAGAGAGGTCATACACAAAAGCAGAGACTAATGGTTGACCGAATTTGTATACGTGTAACTCTTTATGAGACGAGGTGGCTCCAAAATTATCAACTACACAAGGCAGTAAAATGACCAAACGACTTTTAGTGATTGTCTGCTCGCGTCAAGCTAGTTCTATATCAAGAAACAATGGATTCAAATATGTCACATATGTCAGAAAAAGCAGACGGAACTCAACAAGCCTGTATTTAATCACAACCAATGTTATGCTTTTCTCAATGGCTCTCAATCCGCAAACTCTCCAATTAATAACATGACAAATGCAATGTAAGCCTGCAGAAACGTCTAGCAAGATCTACTGAATTGTAACTACATTTGTCAAACAGACACAGAGCGAGACAAGCATTCTAAATAAAAGAAATCTAACGCTTGAAAATACTCTATGAGGTTTCAGATGATGTGTATAATTCTGTATATGATTGCGTCCGGTTACACTGTTACACCTAACGGTACACAGAAACGTCTGCTTACTGATAACTATGTTAAGTGCATAATGAACAAAAGACGTGTCAGAGCCAATCAGACGGTAAAACTTGAATCAATCTGCCCATGACAAGAACGGAAATTGGTCTGGCCTTTCCAGAACCGTCGTTAACAAATTTTGACAAGCCCAGCTAACGTAAAGCCAGTAAATAGCAAGGACACAGGAGAAATAAGACCATGTCTGTGAGTATCACATAGATTTGAGGTCTTCTTTCTTAAAAAAGATAACAAGTGTAGATAGGCTCCAATCCTGAATCACCCGAAATAAGACTACAAGTCCTCACATAAATATTTCACCAGCATCTTTGTAAAGATAAATCAAAGGGAGCTCTGGACCGGCAGTATGCTACGATTCAGTAGCCCAATCCTTAAAAATATTTCAGTTTTCAACGGAAAGTGCTCTGGAAAACATAAACTTACCGCTGGGTTCCTAACGCCTAGAGGAACCGGCTCGAATGAGCCAAACGGTTCCATAAAATAGTCAGTCCTCGAATGGTTGCACCAGCATCATATCAACAGTCATCATGATTAAGAGTGAAGGAAAACGGAAACGTGTTAGTTCACGGTAAAAAGCTCGTCTCACATTTTTCAGCTGTAGGATCGATCAGTCTCTACTATCACCCAAATACTAAGCTTACTCTTCAGTTCTTCTCAGAGGGACTGAAATCTTTGACAACAGTCAACCAGACGATGGTCCACGGCCCAGACTAAACCACATGGGCGCAGATCAATCGTTCATATAGTTCGTCCTAAGAAATGCGGGTCGTCCGATAAATATGTGGCTGTCAAATTCTATTGAAACTCTATTGAAACGAGAGACGCCTCTCGCGATCGGGCTAACTGGGACGTACCAACGATACAGGATCCCAAATAGTTCTCTGCAGACCGTACTATAGTTACAACGATAACGAATCAACTACTGCTCGTTCGAAAGGTTTGTTGCAATCACAAAGAACTCAATTCGGTCGCCGGTGCAGTGTTTTGAGAACAACATAATAAACGCTCATAACCGCCGTTATTTCTTTGGTAGACACGTTTAAGTGCTTTGATTAGGGTCATTGGCTCATAAGTGCCACTTGACAAGTGCTCGTCCTATTTTCGTTCGAACGTCGATTAGTTACCACACATCTAAGAACGTCCGATCTTTGAACAGATCACAAAACAAAATAAGCACCAACAGTATCATGAGTCCAAATGTGTATTCTAACATGTTCGGAATGAGGCCATAGGGAACTGAGTAGTAGACCCAGAAAATTTTCATCAATGGTGCAATGGTTTTGTTTGAAACTCTGCAGCATGAGAACATTAATGCTTTAATATCTACTCCAGTACAGCCGTCAGGAACATTACACTTCACCTAATTACAATTGGCAGAGGTTATACTAATGGATAAAAATGTCGCGTTCCGAAACTGTTTCGCGATTTAACATTGCCTAGATTGTGAATCATTTATGAAGTAAATCGATCATGAACAGCAAACGAACGAACTTCCATGTTACAAACGGTTTGTGTAACTTTTACCCTAATAGTGCGGGGATTTTATCATCATGTAACATAGTAGATCACATACGAGTTAGATGGGAATGTCCTGCATGCAAAACTTACACAGAACCAAGCAATTCCACACTATCAGCATAGCTACTTCTAAGTCGCAGTACCAACAGTACAGACAACGGCGTCGGAAATGCCTCCGCACGACAAGAATTGTGAACAAAGGCTTATCGATAAGATAAACCTTCACATAAACCATTGGTTTAACAGCAACATTCACTACCTGAATTCGATCACTCCATAAACCAGGTCCCCAAACAGTAAACATTTCGGGTACAATACCACTAACCCAGGACGTGTAGTTTACATGTTCCCGCCCGACACATATACATACAAAAGATGAACATGTTACAGCCATATACAACGCTTTTGTGGTTGAAAAACGGACAAATGAATGTTATACATAAAAATCGTTCCTTCCTAAATTCATCTCACACAGGAAACGAGGAAAAAGACGGTAAATGCTTGTGGATGCCCGCAACGTCCAAGCAGATTATCATGTTCAGCCCAGCATACAGACATAAAATAATTCATATCATACGATACCAGAATAATAGGTCGCGGTCACAATCTGCGACAAGCTTGTGGAGTGCATTGCAGTCTTTCAGCAGACTGACGAAAAGAAAACGTCCATCTGCTTGTTCAAATGATTCAGTTCCACATAATACCGCGATAAGTAGAGCGCCCCATGGGTCAAACAGTAGGCAGAAGCACACATATGGATCGAATACCGCAATAATTGAATGTCACTGCAATGTGCATAACGATAACGAAGACACATCTAGGTCACACTGAGTCTAATCGGAAGCAAGTATATTCCATTTGATCGTTCTTAGAAGGCGCCAGCCCTCTTCGTTAGTGGTTATTCTAAGTACGTTCATTTTACGGGGATATGTGGACACTTCGTGTTGTCTTGAACGTGCTAATCCTAAACGTATAACTGTCCTAGCCACTTCTACTACTTGGTTACCAAGTTTTGTCTGGTTTCTGCACTTCACATGCCAACAGTTTGACAAAGTTAGCAGCTTTTTAACAATTTCGACATTTTATAAAGTTACAAGTGCAACCAAACTCGGACGTGCAGTGGCTCCATAAACATGAGTTGCGTCTATGTCAGAATGCAATCGTAACTTAGAGGATTCGTTACATATGTAGCTGACCTGTTAACCTCGTCAACACGGTTCGATGTTTTATGACCTTTAACGCTACATTCTGAACGGTAACGTGGTCTAGATAAACAGCCGTGTTTTTTGTGCGCAGGACCAGCTAGTTCAACACAGCTGGCGTCGGTACTATCCTCTCTCGCACTCCTCTTCACACATAATTACCCCGCTCACGGTTTAGAACGGTCAATGGTCATGAATTATGTCAAGCCAATCAGGTTTCCTTACACGTATTCACGTTATTAGATGTTTGAAACGAAACGGAGATAACACAACACATCATGCCCTGACACCGTCACAGAAGCAAAAGGATGCACGGTCCAATCGAGAGGAGTTGTGATTCTAAGACTTGCACAACTTCATCCAGCAAAGTGACGTCGAGGATTAATCTCACATCAACCCATTCATCCGTCATGCTCCGTAAGTTTACACCGTTTCAACTGGTGATTCACAACAGTCAAAATCAGTCCTACTAAGCTATCAGGATTAGGAGTCCAAACATTTTGATATCTAGTTTGTTATTCACCTATATTCGGTGCATTGATATGTACATATATAATATATATATATATATATATATATT
>JTDE01022061.1:21567-31792 GCA_014338405.1 Paragonimus skrjabini miyazakii | reverse complement strand
ATATATATATATATATATATATAATTATTGGTGCTAGTAACTTCTGAGTATGAGTAATTTTTGTAAGTGTCGTTTTGATCTGACAATTAATAGACGCGCGATGGGTTGATTGTACTGAAGAGATAGAACGTCGGCGATAACAATTCGGGTACAGATCATTTACATTAATTCGCTGTTTCTTAGTTGGTTCATGAATTCCAAAAGGTTCTTTGGTTAAATGTGCATACCATCAGCGAAATCCATGGAAGGACGGACAACATATCTTCTGGTGTTCAAAAATAACGATATCAATCGACAACCCAAACGTGAAGGCAGTTTACTAAGGCTAGCAAGTACCGTCGTGTACATGAATGCGTAAGTTTACAACAAAAGACTCTCCGTTCAACACTACAATCAAACTAGTTAAGCTCAGAAGATGATGAAAATGAAAGAGAGAAACAGAGTTAACTTGGAGGGTGTGCAATACAAGCAGCATCGGTAGTTTTGATGTGCTAAACATGAACTAACTGAGTCCCGGCGAATGTGAAGGTACTGCAGAAATAAAGGACCTACTTGAAAAGTGTTCAATACAACCGGTATCGATAGTTCTGATACGAAATTTCATATTTAGCTACAAAAAATATCAAAAAAACACAATAGAATACCTTCGAACAGCAGTATGCAGTAAAAATCCGCGAGAAGACTACAATGGTATATTGAACGAAAATGTACAGAAGCAACATAATTAACGTATAACAAAAAGTAGCAAAACAGTTATGATCAGGAAATCAAGCAGTAAACAAATAGGCCTTCATCGGAAGCACACTGGCTTGCATTATGGAATCTGAAAAGAAGAGCAAAAAATCAAGAAGAATTAGGATCAAATCAGAGTAGCTTGGAACCTATTGTACCATCTCGAGAAGAATGGTGAAAACAGAAAGAACGTCTAACAACAACCGAAAAAAAGGATGTGTGATCGGCAATAGGAATCGTACGGGGGTGGTGAATCGGTTAGGAAACATTCTACCAGGAATTGGGTATTCACAGATGTTGATTGCACGAGACAATATACAGAAGAAATAAACTAATAGTCTTGATAGCAAATGAGAAGTCCAAAGGGCAAGAGTAATCAAACTGGTTCAAACTCATTACTATTAGTTGAAAAATGTATGGAATCCGGATTTCGATGACAGATAACAGAATAAGTATGATACCACAATGTATCGGGTGTTGTAAGTTATGTATACTACAAAAACAGTAGTTTGACCCTGGAGAGAACGCACGGAAGAGAAATGAGCAAAGGTCATTCTCTCTAGTTCACAGCGTGGATAATTTGGTTGTTACAACGAGACTGGACCTTGATGTGGTGTGACGGCCTGCGTATCTCGATGACCTATTGGGCTAAACTGGACGGTGTGGCCATCACACCGATAGAGTCACTCATGCCAGGCAAGCCAACAGGTAGAGGTTTGACAAATCAGTCTCCTGGTCCTCCAGGTTGGGGGTTGGAAGAAGGTTGGCATCTTTTCCGGAAAAATCACCAGTTCTGGCACACTGCCACCCACCCGCTGCCTTGCGGTACGGGATTTTGAGCCAAAGGCCTTGACTGAGAACCCTAATCGTTCCCCTGTCTAGGTCTGGGCGTCCTGGCAGTATCTCAGCCCACATACAACCATGATTAGTCACAACACAAGTAATTCCATACTGCAACAGCCGTCTCGCAGTATCAACCGGGTCGCCCTATCTGCTGCATACAGCAGGGTGGATAGGCGAAAACATGCTACTGCTGACCTCTCTCCCACTGTCCTATCAAATTTAGTTCTCATGTCTCTCCCGACTTTCACTTCTGACAGTTACTCCACAGGTACCACAACAGATTTAGCTAACTGTAGTAACACTGAGCCGGTAAATTCCGTCTCCTGCCTTTCCGCTTCAGGCCTCCCTCGTCCTTTGCTTAGACCTAGAATGCGAATTAATATTGGTGCCTACAACGTTCGTACTCTAAAACAGATAGGTCAACAGGCCGCTCTTTCACGAACGTTAGACTCGTTGCATGTCGATGTCTGCTGTATCTGGAAAACTAGAATCCAGGACGGTAGTCAACAACTAACAGCATCTGCATTGTCTACCCGATACTGGTTATACACTTCCGATGACTCCACAGCCGCTGTTACAGGTCAGGCTGGAGTAGGTAGTCCTTAGCTCGACGGCCGCAGCCGAATTGACAGATTGGATTCCTCTTAACAGTAGACTTTGCGCTGTCCGCTTGACAAGCTCTGTTAAGGCCACCTGTAGACGCAAGACCTTCAGAAATTTTTTCATTGTGTGTGCTTATGCTCCTGCTGACTGTAGTGACGTCGGCGTCAAAGATGCATTTTAGTCAGATCTGGCCGCTCTCCTTCGGTCGACAGGTGGATCTGATATAGTCATTCTGGCTGGAGATATAAATGCTCAGGTCGGCCGCGTTACTGTGGCCGAATCTCATCTAAGTGGCAGGTTTGGAATAGCGTCACAGCGGTCAGATAATGACGAGCAATTGTTGCAACTGTGCAGCACTCGTTTTAGGCATCGTGCACGTCATTGCTATACTTGGCGCCCGCCTGCTCCGAATCAGGCCTGGTCTCAGGTAGACCAAACAGCTGTTAGTTACAGGTGGCGTGGTTCCATTCAAAACTGTCGTTCTTATTGGAGCACGTACTTGGACTCAGATCATGCATCAGTACGTTGTCGTTTTGTTCCTACTTTTGTTGGGCAACGACCCCACCGACAGCAACGACTGGTTGTTGAGAAACCGGCCTTACCATCGGTAAAGCAAAATTTCAAAACCAGCTTAGAAAGCTGCCTTAGTGGCACTCATTCCGAAGATCCTAGTAACTGCTGGGCACAAATCTCACAAGCTATTCAGAAAGCAGGTACTGTAGCATGCGGCATAGGGGTACAAAGGTTTAACAAACACTAGATCTCAGAGAAATCTCTGGAGTTGTTAGAAACCAGACGGAAGGTTCCTCCTGGTAGTTCACATAACAAATCTAGAAGAGATAACCGTAGGAAACTGAAACGTAGCCTAAAGACTGATCGTGAGGCTTGGTTAGTGGAAAAAGTTGAGGAAATGGAAATCGCCTCTGCTTCAGGAAACACCGGCAAACTTTTTAAGCTGATCCGTGCTACTGGTCCCAGGCGACCGTCTGTCAGTGAAGCTTTCAGCGAGGCAGATGGCACACTAATCTAAAATAAGTCCAGAGGGTTAGAACGTTGGGTGGAACACTTTGAGGGTCAAGTTAGCTGGCCTCCTGCTTCTACCGTGCTGCCTCCACAAACTGCTGATGTAATGCCCTGGTCGGTAGATTTAGAACCACCCACTGAGACTGAGTTTCGCAATTGCACCTAGGCTCTCAATCGTAATAAGGCTGCCGGTCCAGATGATCTCGTGCCGGCACTTTTTAAAGAAGGTGGAGAGGTGTTAGTCGAGGCCTTGACTCAGTTGTTTCAACTCGTGTGGTCGACGGAGACCATCCCTCCGTGCTGGGGTCACGCGATAACAGTTCCAATAGTAAAGAAAGGTATCAGGAGCTCTTGCGAAAACCATAGGGGAATTAGTTTGATCACAGTCATTTCTAGGGTTCTGGCCTCCATTATACTTCGTCGACTCACTGCAGTTCGGGAGTTAAGCATTAGAGAAGAGCAGACAGGGTTTCGCCCTGGACGAGGATGTATAGATCATATTTTTACCCTTCGTCAAATTTTGGAGCAGCGTCATGTATACCGCCGGCCAACAATTGCCGTGTTTCTCGACTATAAAGGTGCATTCGATTCGGTGGATCGATCTACACATTCAGAGTCGCTTAAACGCAGGGGTGTACCGACTAAGTATGTGAACATACTGTCGGCGCTTTATTGCCATACTTCGGCTCAGGTTAGGGTTTACGGTGAGCTGTCTGACAGTTTCAACACCAGGAGCGGCGTTCGGCAAGGCTGTCCCCTTTCACCATTTTTGTTCAGTTTCGTCATGGACGAAATAATGGAGGATTGTCTCCGGCAGTCACAAGATGCCGGTGTGGACCTCCTACCTGGTGGAAGGCTGACTGATCTTGATTATGCTGACGATAAGGTGTTGCTGTTTGACAACTTTCAAGCTGCGCAAGCAACGCGAAATGCAATTTCACGTTCTGCTAAATACTTCGGAATGCGCTTTGCGGACTCAAAATACAAAGTGCTTCTGCAAGATTGCTGTGATCACGTAGGTTTAATGTTAGATAATGAAGTCATGGAGGTTGTTGACCGGTTTGTATACCTGGGAAGCTGCATCAGCGGCGGCGGCGGCGGAGGTGTAGGGAATGAAATACAGGCGCGCATTTCAAAGGCTAGAGCGGTGTTTGGTAATCTGATATACTTATGGCGACAGTAAGGTATCTCTCTGAAGCTTAAGAGTCGCGTATACAAGGCGACAGTGAGAGCTGTATTACTTTACGGCGGCGAAACATGGCCCCTCAGGAGAGAGATGTGAACCGTCTTCAGGTGTTTGACTACCGATGTCTGCGTCCAATCGCTCGGATCTGGTGGCACCAGCGAGTAAGCAACGAGGAGTTTAGGAAGCGGGTGTTTGGCACTGATAGTCAAACGAGTTCTTTCGTTCAGTCCTTACAGTTGCGCAGACTTACATGGTTAGGTCATGTACTAAGGATGCCAGCTAGTCGTCTGCCACACCGAGTACTGTTTGCCGACGCTGCGGTCGATTGGCGCAAGGTGCGAAGTGGACAGACGATGACCTGGCGTAGACAAATGAAATCGTTCATGAAGGGGTTGGTCACGGTAGGTCGGGTTCGTCTCCCGTGGTTGGGCCCTAGCAACTCACAGAGTCGGTGGCTTGAGACATTAGGTGAGATGGCGGCTAGCCGAGCTCAGTGGCGTGAACGTCGTCGTTTGGCTGAGTTGTCTGTGAAAAGACGCGGGGCAGCAAAAGCCGTAAGGAAGCTGTCTTGCTGATGACGCCTTACTTTCACTCGCAGCTCGGTTGTTTGTTTGCAAGGTGTAGGCGCCTTGATTTTGTATGTTTGAATATAGACGTAGATATACTTAGTGGTTAGGTTCCGCCCCTTTCCATTTTCTCCCCTGTCTTTCTATAGAGGGTTTGCTTTGTCTTCTGCTTCGTGGATGTGTGGCAGTTAAGCATCGGTGTGAACCACTGATGCATTGCTATCTACGATGAGGAGGAGGAGGATTGATGATGATGATGCTGATGATGACGATGATGATGGGTAATCTGGTGAACGTAAGTTTTCCAAGAAAATAATCAGTGGCGCTCAAGTTCAGACTCAGTCAAAACTCACGCCTTACGATCCGACTGATAAATGCTAACTACTTCGGGCTATTGATGTCAAACCATGAGAAATTGCACACAGAAGCCAGACGATGGTACATATAAATTGTGAACCTTCACTGTATTGTTAACCAGCGGCCATATTTACAAATGAAGCACAAGGACACACAAGGACACAGAGTTCCAAAAAGCAATGGATGAACGAAGCCAAAACATATTTCACGAGGCTACGGACGGTTGAGTGTCCACTTAAACGCAACATTACCGACGTATGTTGTTCAAAAACATCTTAGAAGACATGAAATTTCACAACAAACTAAAAACTTGTGATAGATGACATTAAGAAGAGGAGTAGCACTTGATGGAGCTCACATCCGTCTATGTAAGCGCTTGAGTAATCGGAAGTTACGAATTGAGTATCACTCACACCTGAGTATGGTTTTTACAACCTGATATACATAGTTCGGGTCAGCAGCCAAACTCACGCGTAGCAACCTGCTGGCTGAGGACTAGTCACAACCGAAAGTAGCTGAAACTGTATGTGCGAAAATTAAACAGCGAGCAAGTGAGAACTTAACTGAAAAGCTGTCAACAAGTATATCTGAAGAACGCGAGAGCTGGTCCACATAAGAACATGCAATGATGATGAGACGAAACAAGAGTAGAAGGTAAATCATGTACTTCATTCTGAAGTAACCAGAGAGCATGATGAACAAATTCCAGTGGGATTCAGCTTGTAACAACACATTAAACGGAAAACGAATGTATGCGCATACACAAATATCGTCTGGAGTTAGACGTGCAAATGATTCACAACAACGTCATTTAAGTTGGAACCGATTCAAAACGATATGTAGCTCACCGAAAATCCAGGTGGATTTGACACAAATCACATCTGGTTTCAGAAAATCGATCATGAGAGAAGCATTACTTTGCCGGTTGGTGACCTAAAAATATGAATTAGTAAAACGAGTACGACCGTAGAAGCGTTTCCAGAACGAGTGAAAAGAACAAAGGATTTTGGTGATGACTTTGCGTTGTTGTTTATGAAAATGAAATTCCAAAACTGTTAACGGTCCGAAACTAAAATCTGAGGCAATACCTGGAAACACAATCAAATGATATGTTACAGTGCACGTATACTGTATTACAACTGAGCCGAATAGCAATACAAATCGGGGACGACAATTGTGATTATATGACTTCATGCACTCTTAGCGGTTACAGTCGTTTAATATCACCACCCAAAGACAGAGAGGTTCGTTTCAGTCGTCCATAAAGTCATGTTCTATGTCGCCCAGCTAAAAACGGAAGGCGAACGTACATTTGCTACCGCCAATTCCTAACCACAGTTTGACAGAACAGCGGATAGGACGGTTTGCAGAACTCGGCCCGCACGGATCAAACGTTTATTGAAAATGTGCTATACTCGCCTAGGTTGGGGGCATTTTTACGTACGTCTGCGGGGTTAAAAATGTACTCGCCTAAAGCAAACTCGTCACTGGCGTCGTTTGTTATTGTTTGCATGATCGCTGATGGAAATGGGTTGTTCATCCAGTCACCATGACTCGCTTACTTCACGCATGAACTTTATTTTTTCATCTGGCTCAATGCTATGGAGCTCAGCGTATTGATTGGCAGGGACGACAACATTTTGTCATCAATCAAAACGTAGAAGACCGACTGATGAGTCACAAGTTCATTTCAGAAAACTGAATGGAAAAGTACTACCATGGAAATGCAAACATGAATGATTCAGGGATGATGTGAGCTCTTCAGGATTACAAGCTGATAAAGATTTCACCCACGTACGGGATGTTATCCGGCCAACTGGAATCAGTGAAGATTACACTGTCGATGGCTTAGCTATAAGAATTACCAGTCAGAATATTTACTCGTAAAACCGATCGGCCAAAATTACCAGACACTCCAGTGATAATACTCCGGCCTACCGGAGCGGCCATGTACGATATCGGTGCAGAGATAATCACCAAGTCAGTAGTGCTATGTATGAGAACAGAAACTGACCATTTTGGAGCAAACTGATGTTAGCTATATGGCTGATTTTATTGCACAGTGGTGCACAATGTTTGGGGTTTGTACAATTAGGTGAGAGAGGTAAACCAGTGGGGAAATCGATTGGTTAGAAACTAGCTACATTCAATAAAAACAATCTAGACAAGTCAAGAAAGAGTCAAACATTCTACACATCTGACCGGCGTAGTATGGGCGTTGTTCCTTGTCCCTGTCCATTTTTGGTGCAACGATGCACAATTCGCATGCCTGGTCCACGCTGATGGAGCGTTACAAAACACTCGGTCTACTGTTTGGCCAAAACGGCATATGGGATACAGTAAATAGTCAAATTAAATATTCTCGAAACATAATAACAGAGGTGGATTCGAGGCAAAGTCCAGATGAATGATACGAAAATCTCTTAGACCTACCGTGGCCCCACCACGCTCAAGCAGTTCCACCAGATCCCGCCGTGAAGGTTTGGCGTGTGGACCGACATAAACAGGAGCCAGATTGGCGAACAGTCGAGGAAGCCGCTTCAGTCTAGAATATCTGGGAAGACCAGGAGGCTACCAGAAGAACAGATGAGACTATGGGATCAAGCAATGAATTTACCCAGATCACATAAAGAAAGAATTACATGGAAACGTAACACAAAGAGACTGCGAGTAGGGTTTAACAGTTCAAAAGCCAATTTAAAACACGGGATTCTAGCTGAAAATTTCCAGGTAACTCGTGGTTTCAAGTGATTTAATGAGCGGAACCATACGTAACAAGAACTCGAACAATAATCATGGTTCCCAATACGAGTGATGAAACTACTAACTAAACGACGCTTCGAAAAGTTATAATCACAAAAAGCAAACGGATGTGGCAGAACTTAACCTAAATAACAAGGGGGTATTACCGTCCCGATATAAACATTAGGTTGGGGTTTTAAGCATAAACCACAAAGTTCAAATTTAGGTTTCTAGCCTATAGTGCCACATAGTGTTTATAGCGATATAGAATCCAAGGTCACATATCAGCTGATTGCTAGCGGGGCCACACCAACCGTGACAGAGGCAGTCACGGCAAACGAATCCAAACTCATGACCGTATAAATGGCAGTTGGACAGCGTTACTCTGAGCTACCGCGGTCAAAGTGTGTGTGACTTCGATGAAGATGACTATAATTAAAGCAGCCATCAAATTACTGCGAAAACCACAAAATGATTTACTGAGAAAACACCGAAATGCATAAGTTCTAGCTTTGTACTGCAATTTATACATCATACTGTAGATGAAACGTGATGGCTAGCGACGCAGTGAAGGGCCTGACTACTTCGTGAATCAAAATTGCTATTAGGAGATCAGGGAACCTGAAAGTATCTTATCGTTCGTTAAAAACATTATCTGGTACGGCGTAGGTGAATACGATTATTCAACGTAACGTCAGCATTCACATTACTTTATAGAGCCGAGCCCACTACCATACTATTATGAATCGTCAGAAGTGAAACACCTATGAATGTTGTATTCCATATCTTCATGAATCGGTTGAGTGGGAGCCAGTTATTCGGAGGAATCCATACCGATTGTTCTCACCAACCAATACATTACATAATAAGACCAAATGCTGGACGAAAAAAGAACGGCAGAACTCACGGTTTCACACGTCATGCGTCTATTCTACGGTCAATACAGTAAGAGACTATAAGCACATCGCTGAAAAACAAATACATTTGCAACCGAAGCTATCATACAATACAGTTACC
Source organism: Paragonimus skrjabini miyazakii (assembly GCA_014338405.1). Classification (NCBI taxonomy): domain Eukaryota; kingdom Metazoa; phylum Platyhelminthes; class Trematoda; order Plagiorchiida; family Troglotrematidae; genus Paragonimus; species Paragonimus skrjabini miyazakii. The sequence goes on along the minus strand of JTDE01022061.1, from coordinate 22,723 downwards.
CTGAAAAGAGCCGACTTGTTTGTTCTCACACGGAGCGGCCTACCGTGATGTCTTTCGACAGTATTAATGCGCGCATCTGTGCAAGGTAGCACTGAGTATGTGGCTCAAATGGTAGTCTCACACTGTTACGGTTCGTATTGCTCAGTAAATTTCTAAGTGATCGCGCTTTGTCTGTTTCTTTTGAAGTCAATGGACTTCAGGATTTACAATGTTAAGCACTGTGACGTTTTTTATGCCAGTGAGATGCATTCAACATACTTCCCGAACTATCAAAGCGGTGTACAGACTACAAGTTTGCAAGCACACAACCATTCGTGACTTACTCGAACATACGCACACAATCATGACGTGCTCGGTAAGTCGCTGAAACGGGAGCGACACTTACGGTCACACTAACTAAGCAGTCAGTGTGATGCATTAGTGTAATACTCGGAAGTAGGGACTTCGAATAGCCCTAGAAATCGTACTAGGATTAAAACCTCCCACGCAAGTAATAAGCAGAAGACCTCGCACAGATTGCGATAAGCAGTTCTTATTCGTGAGACGAGAAGCCGAATTTATAGATGTACAACAGTATTAAAGAAATCATAATCACTCATTGGCTGATCATATGGACACATACTAAGTCACAAACTGAACGTTAATTGGTGCAATACGGAACAAAGAAATAAGCGAATAACAGAAGGCGTAACATTGAGACTGTTCGTTCAATCCTGATGTAGTATCTTCAACGCGAGGTTTGGATTGGTCTCTTGTTAGAACTCCTATTGTGTCGGGGTTTGGATAAGCGGTGAATCGAGTAGATTTTCATCACAACATCGGTGTGGGTTAAGTCATGAGTCCATGATGCACAAACAATTAACTTAACCTGGACTTGAGTAGGCAAACTGTTGATTCGAGGTAATCAAAAATTGTTTTGCGTGGGCACTGAGTTGAACTGAGAAAACTCGCCGTTTCAATACTCAGTTGCATGAATTCGCATCACAGTGGTTTTTGTTTATTGTTATTTTTCTGTGATGTGTACAACTCGACTTATGGACCTGAAGCTTCCCTTGTCGCTGTGTATTAGAAGAATGCTGGGTTCAAAGCTGGTACAGTCTAGTGCACCTGTTGGGGAAACATCTTAAGTAAACTACAGTTTTCCAGCTGTACACAG
>JTDE01022061.1:0-17101 GCA_014338405.1 Paragonimus skrjabini miyazakii | reverse complement strand
TCACATTTCTTTATATCCAAATTTGAGGACTTGACGTCATGGACGAACGGTCACATGGCTTCTGCGATATAAACAATTTCTGTCTACAAGGGGACAGATGGTCTGCATAGGAAGACTGACCGCTTCAGAACTTAACGAAGTAACAAATGAAATATTTAGGCTAGTGCAACAACATCCGGAGTTAAAGAAACTTCAGACCCACTGGTGTTACAAAGAGACAACAAAAGCACATCCGGCATCGGTCAAGAAAGTCCTCCGTAGTGGTCGCAGCTCACTTCAAAGGTTAAATCCATTTTTACTCAATGGTATTTTACGTGTAGGAGGACGACTGCAGCAATCCCCTTTGCCCTACGATGCGAAGCACCCGATCATTCTACCTGCAAAACACTTGGTGACCCGATTGTTAATTCGTCACTATCACAACATCAATGGTCATATGGGATTGAGTTACATTATGTCGGCCATGCGACAACGATACTGGATAACAATAGCCAACACGACGATCGGAAGTGTTTACATGACTGTTATCAGTGCCGCTGATGGTACTCCCAACCGTGCCAACAGGCCATGGCTCCATTGCCTGCGGATCGAACTGAGATGGATGTATGCCCATTTACCACCACCGGGGTTGACTATTTTGGACCCATTTGCGTTAAACGAGGACGCGGAACAGAAAAGCGCTATGGTTGTCTTTTCACGTGTTTCAGCACGAGGGCAATACACATTGAGGTGGCGCACTCGTTGGATACTGATTCGTTCTTGTGCTTTCAATCGGTTTGTTGCCAGACGAGGTTGCCCACGAAGGTTACACAGTGACAACGGAACGAATTTTACGGGAGCGTCCGAGGAGGTCAAGAAACTGCTGCGGACGTGGAATGAGGAAAAGATATGCAACACCCTTATAGCTCACGGTTGTGACTGGAGGTTCAGCTCATCAAAAGCGAGTCACCGAGGTGGAGTACGGGAAAGAATCACCCGAACCATGAAACGCATCTTGTCAGTGACATTACGAGAGCAAACAGTAACTGACAAGGTTTTACATACGACACTCCTCGAGATTGAAAGGATTCTCAACGACTGACCTCTGGTCAAAGAAACAGATGATCCTGAAGACCAGTACGCTCTAACACCGAACAAACTACTGCTGCCTCAAAGAAATCCTTCAATACCCTTGACTACAGTGATTAACGAAAACCAATTCAATAGGCGATGGCGAGTGGCGCAATATCTAGCCGACGTATTTTGGAGCAAATGGCTGGAGTGCTATTTACCTACGCTACAGACTATTCAGCGGTGGTAACTCACCAAGCCCAACCCAAAGAAGGGAGATCTCGTGCTACTACTAGAACTCGGCGCCCCAAGAGGTCATTGGTCAAAAGGTATTATCGAAGAGACTCATGAAGGTCAAGACGGTCTGGTGAGAGATGTAGTCGTGAGGATATCCAGTCGACGATTTCGTAACTGGAAAGTTTCCCATCAATTTATGTGGTTAAAACTCCTGTAGTTCACAGGTTCGAACCTAGGGGGAGGGTGTAACATTCGTTTGGGCTTACTCTCTACTCACTGCCTACTCCCCCTCTCTGTGAGTAGTATGCTTTATGACATAATTGTGCTCATGTGAAAGTCGCTTTGGCCGCCATCTTCAATTTGGACATTTTCTGCTTATGCTCGACCAATGACGGTCGAGAACTCACTCGGGACGTACCATTTCGAACGTATGTGACGCTTCATATTGATTCCATATGTCTATTCTTATGTATTTGCTGATATCCATGTATTTTCTATTATAGAAACATTACCGAGCTGTTTGCGGCCGTTATCAGTTTGAATTGACCTCGGGGTGTTAAGTTCTAGTGGTACCCAGCTGACCTCTGAAATGAAACGCAGAACAGATGCTATAGGCAGCAATACATCAATGGTTCTCACTGACGCTTAACTGTCATAAAACGATGAGGAAAAATGAATAACCCTGGTTGATAAGAAATGAGAGAACGCAAGGGTCAACCGTGTTGTCCATTGCGTCAGTAACCTCGTGAAAGCGTACCCGGAGTTCTAGTCCCAGCTGTGGCAAGGATACGCACTACTCATGAGCTCTAATGATAGCGAAATTCGCGTCTAGTGCTTCTTTTCGAAGGAGGCCGACTGAAATCTATGAGAATGTCAGAGCTGCGATCATCTGCGAGTGATGTTCAATTCAGAAGAAAACTAAAATGCTCTACTACTCATCAGTAATCAAAATTTCGCTCAACAAGTTAATGATTTCTGCGATTTCAACTTGCAGAGAAGTCTTAGTCGAGGGGTCATCGATTGGAGCTAACATGACAGTTACTGTGTCTCCTCTCGTAGCGATCGGGTAAGCAGACCATTATTCACAGGCAAATGTGGTTCAACGTTCACATATGATGATTCAACCGTGTCTACTGTGAGGCTACGTATGCAGTGGTCAACACGGTTGTCTCATAAAAGCGTGGCCGGAGTTCTAGTTCCAGCCGTGGCAAAGATATGCACTACTCATGAGCTCTGACAGGAACGAAACTCAAATCTAGCACTTCTTTTCGAAAGAAGTCAACTGAAAAGTCTATGGGAATGCAACAGCTGTCATCTACTGTAGATGTTCAAGCTGTATCAAAACCGAAATCTACTACTAATCAGATGGGGATTTCTGAAGACCCCAGAAAAAGTAAACTGGAACGGTCCACTTAAGTTTTTCGACACCAAAGCATTCTCATAGGTAGCAATAGATCACTGATTCATACTGATGTTTAACTGCCACACAACCACGTGGGGAAAAAAGCAGGCTATTCGATAAGCACTGGTGTTTTCAGTTGAAATGCTATATGTAACAAGCAACCAAGGCCACATTCTTGACCAGTAAGAATATCATAAAATCAGAAGCCACTCACTCTTTCTTCAGTCCCGTAAAACTTATAAGTAAACGATCAACCGAATTCCGTTTAACAGACTGATCACAGTCAAGACCTACAATGTAGGCATACAAAAAACACATTAAGTGGTGGTTACATTGATTCAATCCATATAGCATAGATAACAAGAACAGATATAAGAGGAAGGAAGTGAAACTGTAACGGTATAACGTAAAAAATCCAGCTGGGAGCAATTCATACGATCAGTAACAGAATTCAGGTAAACAGCTACATACATCACAAACCACTTATTCTGTTCACTGTTATGCAAAAAAATCGATAATTAGAATATATACGCATATCCCCATTTCTTTGTCACAGACCGTCACAATGGCAACGACAGAACCTACGACTTATTCAGTGTTCATGCATTTTGTTCACCGAAAAATATCTAACGAACATGACTGCGAAATTTAATTGAAGGAAAGATAGGATCTGATCTGAGAACTTAAAAAGTTATCTGATTCTTTCATAACTCAGATCAAATATTCACAATGAACATGCGGGGAACACCTCCGACTAAGTACACTCCGACTACTTCACATCCGCGCGGTTCTTTCAACGAATTCACCCCAGTGTCGAATTTTTACGTGTATTGCATTTGGATGAGTAGACCATAAATTAAGAAAGTCAAGTAATCGTCTTCCACGATAGAAACTCAGGGTCGATGATGTTCGGCCGACCAGCATCTGGTTCGAGATGGATAGACGATAACTTACAACAATGAAATGAAAGCAATTGTCAGTAGATTGACCGTCGTAATTCATGGTCACCTTTCGGATGAGTTCTCTTGACTCGCTCAACCTGTGGATAGAAACGTCACAAGCGATGGCAAATAATTGGCATCAAAGGCATGAACGTCGTTGTCTTCTTACGGAGATAGTTACGAGGTGTTGGTTAACAACTGTCGACTGTTTGAATCAAACCATATGAGTTCAATAATCCACCACTTTTATTTCAAAACAAAAATTTGTTCTTCTCATGGCTGCTTGTCAGTTAAGCAACAGGGTCAACCACTAACGTACTGATGTATATGATGATGACTAGATCGAGTGTAAATCAAAAAACTACCGACATGGACGGAACAACAACTCGACTTATGCGAAGATAAAATTTATTACCGTAGTGGTAATCGAACAAGGTTGCCGTATCGACTATGTTCCATCAATTTCCGAGATCATCAGTCGGTCGACATCACGAATGAGCTTCCACAGGTTGAACAAATGCAAGCAGGAAAGCAGGCAATCATTACTCAGTTTTAACTTACAGAAAGAACATTCTGACCGAGCAACAGGTTGACCGATTTCACTCCACCCTTTGAGGATTAGTTAACTAATCACTACATCGTGTGTTAGGTTGTTCCGTCAGAAATGACACAAACGCATGAGAGTTGGTCTCGAGTTCCACAAGTTTAACCGAGATCCAGGGATTTAGATGATAACATGATGATGAAGTGTATGACAAGACAACAAGTTAAGAGAACTGATGCACCAGAACAAACCGATACTCGTATCAAAAAGTAGTAATTGCCAAAAGTAGTCGGAATATCGCACGATTGTAAATACGAATCTAACAAATCAATCAGAACGTCGAAGACAAGTGACGAGTATTTGTTAAATATTTACTTTTTAGACCGCGAAGAAGAAAATAATCAGATTGGTGTAGAACAAATTTCGGGGTATTTTTGATTGATGAAAAGCAAATAAACTCAAAACAGAGGATCATAAATGCGCGCTCCATTAAGTCACGTCAACAGATTGTGCCTATATACGTGAAATGTCACTGATGTCTGCTGGTTTCACTAGCGCTCTAGAAATCCACTTGCAAACGATTCCAAGCGGTGTAACTCAGGTGACGTACAGTTTCTACCCGGCCGTTGGACTAAAGAAGATAAGTAGGAGGGGGGGAACTTACCGATGGTTTTAGAGAAAGGAAATCGGCGTAGATCAAAATCATCCAAGCTGTTCCGATTGGTCAAGGCCTTAAGGAGAGGTACAAAGAGATCAATTCATGAGTATTCCAGTAGGAAAAAGAGAACTCAGAATGCGTAACAGACAACCCAATCGAGTTAAATTGGAAGTCTGAAGTGTAACGTGAAGTGACTGCTGTAATGGGTACTGGTACACCAAGTTTATAGTTGGGACACCATATGCATTGTTTAGCTAACTGATCAACACATGGTTACATGTTGTGTGTGAGTGCAGTTTAGATCGTTCGGATTCAAAACCATGGAACCTAACATTAGTACCCGGCGTTGCTACCTTAAAAGACAAGCCAGTATCCGCAACACCGGAACGGACCTGAAACCAGAACAGCGCATCGCCCTCTCAATTTCTTAAACGTAGCACCACCTACCACTCACTCAACAAGCATTACGTGAAAGTCGAAGCTAGAATAATAACACCGAAAAGCATTCAAAAAAGTATGGCGTAAAACAATGTGTTGAAAAGTATAACCATATCAGTTTGACAACGACAGACTGACAGCCTCTTTTAGGAAATTTCAGATCCCTATAGTTAGACATTTGGAATGTTTTTGCCGTCTTCCTCATGTCCAATTTCGTATCATCGCCTGCCCCCGCTGGAAAGGGAGGTCGCCCACTTCGGGAAACACACATCTAACCTGTGTTCAACGAAAGCCAACCGACTAAGATCAGCGAATAAGACAAAGCTGATGATTACATTGCGATCAATCGCGCTTTTGTCGTCTTCTTAAAAAATACAGAACCACAGTGTTATGAACCGCGTAGATTGACAATTGATGAACAATTACTAACGCCCGCCGTTCACTATAACCCGGCTTAGCCACGACGGTTGCACTAACGATTAACACTATCACGGCCTATACGACGACGCACGTACTACCGCAAATGAAGAAGACAGGGAACCTTCAGTCAATGGTATATTTGATCTCAACCAAACGTCTCCAAAATACGCTGGAAACTCTACCGTATTTATAATGTTCAAGCGGAGGCTCATACAGTGGTTGGGGCTCACAAAGTGGGGAGGCTCATACAGTGTTAAGAATTTTAATTAAAAAAACATTTTTGGGTTAATTGTGGCATTATTCCTTTTGAGCCTTCTCATCCGCACCGCTTGGCCCTGGGATTCACTTATAGTGGGCGGACTGGACGTCTCACTCGGTCTGTCCATCGTCTCCGGAGCAGCCTGTCGTCAGCGCACAGGTCTGTCGTAGGAATTGGAGATCTGACGACCGTGGGGATTGTGAATGTGTCCAGTAGAACGTCTAGCGGAAGCGACTGCTGTGTTTCACGCATTGATGCATCTGGATGCGGGGTCGAAGCTGATTTCGATGGCGAATCCAGGTGGAGTTGCCAACTGAGACTTCGAGGAGTACCTTCCCTCTGCGAGCCTTCACTACTCCATCTATCCACTCCTCGTGTGTAGGGCGGTAATCACGCGCGTACACTGGTGAACCGATAGGGAACTCGGTGTGAGCATCCATCTGGCCTGGCTGATGTGGCAGCGTGTCTGTAGGAATGAGGGTATGATGAACTGTGCGCAGTTTGCGACCCATCAAAACTTCGGATGGCGAGACCGTCAGGAGCTGCTAGGTTTGGTGTAGACCGATAAACCAGCAGGAAGGCTTGCAGAATTTTATCCATCGTCCCCTCCCCGCGCGACTTCAGAAGTAATCTTTTCAGAGTATCGACGAACCTTTCGGCCTGACCGTTGGACTGCGGATGATACGGCGGCGAGAACACATGCTGGAAATTGGAGCGACTGCAGAAATCGCGAAACTGTGAAGACGAGAATTGTGACCCATTGTTTGACACGAGTATCTCAGGGAACCCATGCTGACTGAATATCTTTCGTAGCGCTGCGATTGTGGTTGAAGATGTAGCCGAATGGAGTGGGACGATTTCCGGCCACTTCGAACACGCGTCCACCAGGACGAGGTACATCATTCCATTGATAGATCCAGCGAAGTCAAGATGGATGCGCGACCAAGGACCTTTCGGAAGATCTCAAGGGACTGGATCCTGCTTCTTTGGAAGCTTAGCGCCCTGTTGGCATTTCGAGCAACGCTTGACCAACTCCGAGATGTGGTCGTCCATGCTGGACCAGTATGCAAACCCGCGTGCAATCGCTTACATTCGGCTTGTCCCCGGATGATCGGAATGAAACTGATGGAGAACAGCTCGTCGGAGAGAGCGAGGAACCACGACCCGATCGGCAAATGTGAGGCAAGAGTCCACAACGGCCAAGGACTCACGTCGAAAGAATAGTTGATGGATTTCTCCGTACAACGGAACGTTAGGCTAACGAGATCGAACGTATTCCATGACTTGTACGAGGGCCGGGTCCTCTGCGGTTGCGTTTCGAATGTCATCGACGGTGACTGGAATCCCGCGGATAGCATCGTTGAGCTGGCGGCGTACATCGTTCTCTAATGACAAGGATGCAATCACTGGATCGTCCTCTGGAACCTGGTGATTGCTGATAAGGCGTGACAGACTATCGGCTTGACCAAAATCCTCCGTACGGCGATAGCCAACCGAAAAGTCATACCCCAGTAGTATCGTTGCCCATCGTTGCAGTCGGTTGGAGGAATAGACCGGGATCCCCTTCTTCGAACCGAACACGGACAAGAGTGGCTTGTGGTCGGTGAGCAGTGAAAACTGCCGACCATAGAGAAGCTTATAAAACTTCTTCACCGCAAAGATGATAGCCAGGGCTTCCTTCTCGATTTGTCCATAGTTCTTTTCCGCAGGGCTCGGTGTACGGGAAGCATGAGCGATAGCCTTTTCAGAAACGTCCGAGAAGATCTGCGAAACCACTGCCCCAACCCCGTAGTTGGAGGCATCCGCGGCCAAAACGATTGGGAAAGATGGGTCGTAGTGTGTCAGTAGGAGATCTGAACTGAGCATCGTCTTCAGTTTTGCAGACGCCGATTCGCATTCAGCCGACCAGTTCCATTTAGCTTCTTTCTGTAGCAGCTGGTTTAGCGGGGCCCAAACAGCATGTAAACTTGACAGGAATGAGCTGTAGTAGCTGATGAGGCCAAGGAAGGATCGAAGCGTTGCGACATCAGTCGGAGCTGGCATCTGTTGAGTGGCCCGAATATTCTCCGGGTCAGGATGGCGACCGTCAGAGTCGAAGATAAAGCCCAAGTATTTTATCAACGGTAGGAAGAACTGGCACTTTTCGGACTTCAGTCGAAACCCGTAGTCCTGGATGCGCTGGAGCACAGCCACGATGCGACTGTGGAGTTCTTCAGTTGAGCGACCCATCAGGATAATATCATCCAGGTATGCGGCTGTACCCGGTAGACCACAGATCATGGCGTCGATAATCTGCTGGAAGATGGCGGGTGCCGTCTTCACGCCGAACGGGAGCCTGGTGTATTGGAATAGACCTCTGTGGGTGTTGATCGTGACAAGTTCACGGGATTCCGGTGCGACCTCGATTTGGAAGTATGCTTCCGCCAAGTCCAGTTTGGCGAAGCATGTGTCGCCATTGAGCATTGTGAACAGGTCCTCGGGAACGGGAGGCGGATGGCAGTTCGCTTCTAAGCTCGCATTGAGCCCAGTGGAGAAATCTGCACAGATCCGGATGAACCCATAGGACTTCTTCACCACGACAATCGGTGCGGCCCATGCAGAGTATGCGACCGGGTTCAGAGCACCAAGTTGTTCCAAACGTTGCAGTTTCTGATCGACCAGAGGAAGGGCTGCATATGGTACCGGCCGTTTGGGTCGGAAGACCGGTTGACTTCCCCGACGAAGGTGTAATGTGGCCTGAGTGCGGGTGCACTGACCAAGACCATTTTGGAACACCGGAGCGAACTGATGAATGATGTGGTCGGACAGATCGCCATGCGTGTCAACGGATTGCATGTGGTTACAGATTGACCGGATGGGAAGATCCAGGAGGCCAACTTGCTCGATCCAGTCAAGACCCAGGAGATTCAGGTCAGAATCAGAAACGTAACACGTCCCGTTGATCGTTGCTGCCCGGAATGACACCGAACAATGCAGCTGGCCAGTGAACTACACAGTACCACCACAAGCACTGGTGGTGGTTTGGGATGATCGATGGACAGGATGGCTGTCCAGTTTTCGCCAGAGAGCCCTGGAGATAATCGTGATGTCGGAGGCTGTCTCCAGTTGTAGACGAAACAAACCACCGTTGATGTGGACCGACACGAACTTGCGATTCTCCGCGACATTGACTTTGAAAGTGGCCAGCAGAGTGGATTATCTGCCAACCGGTTTGCCATGGTGCTTGAATCTTGGGACCGAGGCAGGCTTGCCCGGGCCGCTAATCGTTTCGGGCAGAACCCATTTTGTGTCCGACCACGTGGCATTTCTGGCAGCGATGTTGCCGGAAGGTGCAGAACCTGTGGAAGTGCCACGCACCACAGTAACGGCAAGCAGAAGGAGGTTTGTCGTGGCTGGCTTGACCGGTTCTCGTAGGAGACTGGGGCTTGGAAACCATGTGCACCGAACGAGGGACTCGGTCCAGGTTCTGGATCATCGCGGAGTCACGTTTCAGGTTGATCAGTCGACCGTATTCGTCGACCATCTTCTTCTGTTTCGTCTCGGGTTGCTGATCGATCATGGTCAGGAGCCGCGTTCGAAGATCAGCGTAGCTGGGAGATTGGAGACCACAGATGAATACCAAGCATCGGAATCGGTCTTCGGTGAGTGAACCGAGTTTGAACCGACCGCATTCACGATTGACCAAACCAGCGTATGTGACAAAATCGTCATTGTCACGTTTGACCAGTTGGAGACATTGAAACCTGGCGTTGAATAGGGAACAGGTATCCCCGAATATCTTCTTAAGTTTTTCCACGGTGGATAGGCAATAAGTATAGACGGATAGAGGGAGAGAGTAGAAACGTCACACCACAATCGACAGGTCTAAATGAGGAATTGGTGGGTAGCGATAGGCTTATAAAATATGGAATTATTTGCAACTGGACGAGCTTTAATCCACACAACCGAGTCATTCGCATGAAGTCTCACAGACGAGAGATTATTCGGCCATAGATTAGACGTAACATCACAAAAGCGCAATCAATCGCAACCTTACTCGCATTACTAAGTGTGTCAGACACGTCCTTATCTCAGTGTACAGCTTAACCACACCACTCTTACAACAATTCTTCAATGGAATTCGTTAGGGAGCACTGACCACATGTCCATATATTGTCACTGCATTAGCAAGGACGCTCATCTTCCCCACAACTATGTTCATGCCCATCTGGAGAAAGTGGTATCAACTGTAAAGATTGTGCGCACAGGTAACTCAAAGCCGTGCTTACTGGAAAACAACTGAAACAACTGTTCACATTATCTGAAGACAACCGAATTTGGACATGAAGGAGAACTAATATAATCGTTCTGTATGATTTCGATGTGCAACCAAATGAAATTGTTCAAGTTCACAGAAGCTTTGCTATCCACTAGTAACAAGTCCTTTGTGTGTGCTCAAAAAGGCTAAACCCAGAGTGAAAGACGTTTTTCGTTAACCTATCGTTTTACCCTGCAATGGAAGGGTGAACGAAATGAACTCATCTCAAAGGTGTCAGCTGTTGGATCCAAAATGTTACGCAAAAAGCTTCTTACTGACCCGTATTTTGCACGACACACGCCGCTCAGATGGACGGATAAGTGGAGATCTTGTGCTTGAAGTATGAGTGGGCACGACTGGCGAAGAGTTGCCTTTAAATTCGACAGAATCACCCTGGGAAGCATGGTCTACTTGAGCGGTCTGCAAAGGAACGTCCAAATCAACACGTTTGTGAGACCTGGTTAGTCTCCGAGTCAGCCGTTGGGTTCGGAGAATTTGGTCTCTCGGTGTTTGGACATCGTTGTCTCTAACGTCTGATTCGTCGAGATCAACAGGGCGACGTAAAGCAGAAAGCGCCAATAATTTTATACGAGCTGAGTGTCTTCGTGTACGTGAAACCAACTTAAGGGATGATATTTCACTCTGCGGATTATCCGCATGGGCCACATGTGGAAGCGGACGGGAGTGCCTCGTCCTAACACTATTACCAACGAACCCAGAAGGCTTTGATGTCGAATCAGGTTGGGTCTCGTTTGGACGCCGTTTCTCGGTCTCAGATTCAGATGTTGACGAAACAGAAACAAAACGATTGCGACACCGTTTGGGCATACGGGCCTTAACTAAGACAACCTTCTTCCGTTTCGAAGGTTTAACCGTTTTGTGCTTACTGGCTTTTTCTGGAGCCAAACCAGGTGTTTTAGTCATGGACCGCGGTGTGCGCGCTGATCCAACTAAATCCATCAAAAAAGCTGGTGTAAGGGGGGCACCAGGAGACAACCGCTTTTTCACAGACATCAGTGGACGGGCGTCTAGAAAGGGCGAAGCAGTGTTTTGAATCTCGCCAACGGGTGTGATCAGTTTATCTGCTGTAAGCCTTTGATTTAAAGGAACAAGGCGACGGGAACCGGGAGCACAGGCAACAGGAAAATCGCGTCGTCCGGATATTCTTTTATTCACTGTGGAATCATCCGATCCAGAATATCGGTCCAGGTGTGCAATGGGTGACAGCGACGTGCAAGAAATCGGTAGACCCACAGCAGACTCTTTTTGTGTTGAAGTTGCGTGATCGGTTGCTTCTGGTTTAACAGACCTCACATCGTCACCTAAAGTTATGGAGGAGGAAGGGCAGTAAAGGCGAACTTAGTAAAACGGTCAACTGAAATGATACGCGCATATGTAGGATTATATAAACCCCATGGATGTAACAAAAGGATACAGGTGTGAGTACAATAAACGCCCGCTAGAGCGCAATACAAAGGCCAAAGTATACAACGTTTAGTCATTACCGGGGTTCATTAAATTGCGCGAAGCCAAAATTTCCGTGTTTTGCTCAAACTAAATTCAAGTATCCATTAGCCGGTTTGCATTATAAGGTCACTTTGAGTTTATTTTAAACACTTAGCAGGGGGGAGTATTAGAAAGATTGACGAGTATTTGTAGTCTGAGTTCGAGCTGGTAAACAGTCCAGCTGTCAGGAAACAGAATGGTATTTGAAAAACAGCGTCGGACAAATTTCGTTCTGGCAATAAGAACAATGAAAACGAGCACAGACAATCTTGCAGCCGTAATAAGCTAAGTTAGGGCTAAAGTAGGATCTAACAGTGCGCGCTTTTGCAGGCACACACGAATACACAGACGCATACGTAAACGGTCATGACTTTGATTATACGGTACTGTGGCTCGAACCACCACACACCCCAACAGTGTACCAACTCGATATGGCAAAGCCGCGTATGCTGACGGACACTGTAAAGCTGTCTACGCCTGGAAGGAGCAGTCGTGGTGATCGATCTCGGACTCGCGGTCATGTGATTGACAGTCGGGCACCGTTGATACTGGGCTATCAGGTGCTTGAAGTATAGTCTATGACAGAGGACGGGGTCTGGTTGACAACAGGAAAAAGATCTCAGTCACAACCAGAGGTTGACAAGGCTCCCAGACATGAACAAAAAACACCACGTCGTCAAAAGGCGGTTACAATTACTCCATGGTTATCAGACAAAACATGTTACTCGTCTGGAAACATTGAACCAGTTATGACCAACTCGTGTTACCATGAAATCGGCATGTATTGAAAGTTTACAGGCAATAGTAGCCAACAGAATGGCCAGTATTCAGTCTTTACACCTCGTGGTGTCTCGCTGCCACATAGAACACTGTCACATATGAATTGGTTGGTAGTATCAGACTACCCCAACCAAACCAAGAACAGGTGTGGTGACCGAGACTACAACCTACAACCATGTGACCGGCAACTGGCATTGGTACTACAGAAATGTGATCTAATCCCATTACACGGCAACGCCCGACCACTCGTATTACAAACCAACATTCCAGAATTCATAGAATCGAATCACAAGATACTGCGGAATTCAATATAATCGGATTTTTCACGGGCTAATTTTCATCTTTATTGTCACTTACTGACGGCTCTTGTAAACCATTCCAGGAACATAGGCTGTCAGTCAGACATGATTCAACGGCTCGTTGGAATAAAAATACGGAAGCCAGTTGAACTTACGTTAATGACAGACTAACCAATAATCTCACGATTGTATGTTTCAGTCCCAGATACAATGACTACTTCTGTATAGTCCTATGCAACCTGATCACATGCAACCAAGTAATCGTACGGCAACAAACGTTTTGTGATTCGATGAACGAAAATTAACACCAGTAGTAAGTAAACAATGTTGGCTGAGTAAAACGTATCTCAAAATGAGCACCACTCACACTTCGTTGCAGTCTTCTTATCCACACAGACTTCTAAACAGTCCTTTTCGAACAGAAGTACTAGACTCGAGGTACGTTCTAACAGGAGCTTTGTAGAGGTGCAAAACCTTGCCACGATCGAGATTTGGGTTTCAGTCCCCGTTCTGTTTAGGCAACCGTACTGACCACTTGGTATGGTATGATATGGTATGGTCTAACTATCATATCTGAACACTCAGCCACCGTCGCTCGTGAAAAATGCTGAGTTTGCCCGATCGCCTATCACGCTAATCACAGTCGGTGATCCCACAACCAGGACATTCCAAATTGAAACTAAACCACTCACCAAATTTTCTAAAAAATGTAAAGTGATGCTGAAGACATTATCAGCTTATTCTCACTAATAAACTCGGCAAGTTCGTGTGGCACACCTACATACCTTTCAGGCTATTTGCTCACGCAACAGTGCATACTGGCAACGGTATCCTCAGTTGGATAACATCAGATAGACAACGGCAACCGAAACATCAAACAAATAACTGGTGGTTCTTACAAAGTAACTGTAACTGTAGTCATACATCACATAAACAACTTAGCAAACAAAACGTGGACCATGAAGATAGAAAGAGTGAAATGAGTCTTTACTAAGTGTCTAATTACAACAAAAAACACCACCGTAACTAAACATGTTTCCTACAAGCCAAATACAATCAAGTACAAAAAGGCATGTGGAAACCTGCCAAGTATTTTGTTCGTGCCGGTCTGTGTTGAAATCTCCAGGCTAGAAGGTCGCTCAATTTGATGATCCCGATCGATAATTGGTACTGATTCATTATCTGAAGATGCACTATCTGAAAACATATTAGAACTGGACAAGTTGCGGTTCTTTCGCTCATCAATGCGTTGTAGAAACTGGTGTACTTCCACGGGAACATTTAGAGGGATTAGTTTGGAGCAGGCCGAAACTTTGCGTGAAAATCCTAAAAGTGCCACGATGTTAGTTATACATCAGAACGGCGCCGCAATTTGATTAAAAAAAACGGGGGGAAAACGCTCACCGCTCGAACTTGTGTCAGTTGGATCCCTGTACACCGGAGGCACCCTGAGAGGCGTATCTTCGACATAAGTGTCATCCTCCTTTTCACACGAAAGATATGCCGTTTCAGACACCTGGAACTGTGTGAACACAAAGAATATCAAACAACGGTAAAATGCTCTCACGTTATGCAGATAACAGCTCTTAACCCAACCGGGTGTAATCAAATAAACACCCCTACGAGATGCCCATTGTTTGGTAACTTCCGATCCGTTGCGAAATATTACGTGCGTCACAGATGGTGACAAGGTATGGATTACTTTAGCACCAAGTGCTTGAAGATGCGAAGAAATAGCCAATGCAGGATTGCCAAAACTGGATTTGACGTCAATATAGGCCACAACCCCTTTCAAGGGAGATGAGTTAGGCAAATTGGGCATCACAACTCAAACAATCGGCTGAGCCAAATCGTGAAAATCAAGCGCCATGAGACGAAGATCCAAGTTTGACTGGCATTCTGAAACAGAAATGTGGGGCGCGTCAAGGTCAATGGATAAAATCAAACGGATAAGCCGAGAGCATCAAGACTGATGTACTTGAAAGTGTACAGAGCACTAACTGGTTTGCTCATTGTAAAAGAGCAAAATAAGTTAGTTCAGCTCAATTAACCAACGACAAACCACACACGATTATCCCCGGGTTTCATTGGACGAACCAGGAATAAACGAAACCGGATGAAAAAAACGGCTGAAAATAAGCAAACAGAACAAGTACAAATGTACATGCACTCAAGCTCCTCATGTGTACCACTCTCGATAGGCAGCGTACCTTAAACAGTTATGAACCGCCCGTCTCAATCCCGTTGTATCCCTTCCTACATAAAGTAGATCCTACTGTTGTACACCCTTACAACGTAACAGCCCCCTCAATTTACGTATGGTTGACACAACCGACCTCGACCGGTTTTGCACAGCTGCAACTTAGAAACTGAACGCTCGAAGTAGGCAAGTTTAGTTATCACCGTTTCCTACTGAGGTTAAGCCACATAACTGATTAGTAAGTCGAAAGTTCCTAAATCTTACGACCTCTTTTGCTACGAAATAAAGAAGAGTAGAACTAACTATTCCCCGTCGTTGTCTGCTAGCATCATATTAGATGTAGATGAATGGAAACCGAAACCGTTTGCACTATTCATCAACTTATACAGCTCAGTATGTCTCGTGGTTTGTAGTGAACAAGTGGATAAAGTGAATAAAGGTTGTTTTAGGTATACGCCTGTATGCCATAACTCACAATCGTCAATGAAATATTGACTGCTGGTACCGAGTTGTTCCCTTGATCGAAAGCACATTCCAACTACAAATGGGATGTCAAAATGTCAAACTTGTCATATTTAACGAGAGATATATTGATAACGCATTATCGCTAGACGTAGGCTTGACTACGGGTGTTTCGGGAAAATGAAGATAAATCCAGTTTACACGTTCGAGATGGGTTAGATAAGGAATCCCCACATTACTCGGTTGGAAAATAACAGTACATTGAATGACCTCCAATATTACCCAATTTACCGCCCAATTATGTTAACGTCAACAATCCACAGACTTCATCAGAAGAAGTGTTGTTAAGTTGAACAAAACTCTCAAGAATCGTGGTTTACCAAATAAGCGACAGGGGCATGATGCAATTGCAGTGAAATCTTTATTGTCCAGTTCGTTGGTTGCCACGCTACGCTCGCGTTTATGAATCAAAATTCCGGTTCACAACACACTCCTGGTTTCTGTTAACAGGTCGTGTGCACTTCTGCCCGATTTGTGTGTGTGACGGACGCCTTCTGTCGGGAGGTTTTCCGCCTGCAATGTCTCGTCCGTTGGACCGATCTCGTTGAGTGATAGCTGGTCCGGTCACCTGTGTTGTCCGCGATTCGATCGCTGTAAGCTTTTGGACGTGTTTTGCTGCCGCGCTGAGGTATTCCGCTGAGAATTGGAATACTCCCACCTCCGGTTTGGTAATCCATTACACTATATCTCATGCAACTTATTAAAACAGTCCTCGATAGGGGCTGATATTTACCTAACAATGACTAGTTTAACCTACAATTCCTTTTTTCGCTTTGAATGGACTCCACATCCGTGCAATTAGGCTGAGACTAAATTAATAAAAAGTCAGTACCCAATCGAGAGTTTAGCAGATATAATCTGAACGCGATCTACCCATACACGAGCGAGAATGAAACGATCAGTCACAGTCACCTTCTATCTCGCCGGTACCAAGCAGTGATTTCCGTTGGAGATCCGAAGCCTTGCTAACTTACCCAATCAAACAAATTTTGTAAGAGTTGCCCTTCTGCGATTTCAAAGCGAGTGCTGTTAAAATCAGAAAGTGACACTGAAGTTGATTGCACCGCTCGTTTTTCCAAGCCCCATAGCGCATGCGCCAATGCGTCTGTCATTGCGGCGTTCGTCTCAACACGAGACCCGCCCAGCAAAGTTCGAAGGCGTACCTGTGTACAGTTATCCTAGACTGAGCCATTGCCACATCAGAACTAACGGATGGCTTGGTCAGAGAGCTGCCCCCCAACGCCTGTCGATCAGAGTGCTGAGTACGCATGCGAAATGGGCACCTCCAACTATCCGGTTTGTGAGGCCACACTGTGATCCACAAGTGTTTATAACTGCGACTACTGCACATGTAGTTTGAAGCGCCCAACAACAGTAAAGGGCACTGATTCAACCAAGTGTCAATGCTGCCTCCACAAACTTCTGATGTAATGCCCTGGTCGGTAGATTTAGAACCACCCACTGAGACTGAGTTTCGCAATTGCACCTAGGCTCTCAATCGTAATAAGGCTGCCGGTCCAGATGATCTCGTGCCGGCACTTTTTAAAG
>JTDE01022060.1:16017-30740 GCA_014338405.1 Paragonimus skrjabini miyazakii | reverse complement strand
CCTTCCTAATCGGTCATGCATCACTAATATGCTTGCTTTCATGGACAGTATGACGGGGGCCACAGACAATGGCCTTTTCTCAGATGCCATCTTCTTCGACTTTGCCAAGGTTTTCGACCGTGTCACACACAAACTGGAATCCTATGGTATTCATGGAGAGGTTCTTCGCTGGATTGTTTCTTTCCTTGATAACAGAACATTTAGAGTTAGAACGGGATCAGACCTCTCATTTCCCTCTTTTATTTCTGTGGGAGTTCCTCAACGGTCAGTGCTAGGTCCTCTGTTATTTCTGATCTATATAAATGACCTTCCGGACAATATTTCCAGCAACGCCCTCCTATATGCAGATGACATAAAAATCTGGAATGCCACTGATCCCAGTGCACTACAGATTGATCTAGACGCGATTAAGCGTTGGTCGGACGATTGGAATCTCCCACTAAATGACAGTAAGTGCGCACATACGTCATTCGGTGGAGATTCTGGCAACGCCCTCGTAATTCAGAGTGCACTCGCCACAGTAGATATCATGAAAATCGATCTGAAGAAAGATCTGGGCCAGATCTGAGCCACTATACAGGCAATCCATCCCAATCGGCCTAATATCAAATAGTTGGCAGCTTGCTACTATTACGTCTGTCCCCAAGGGTGGTAGACGTAATCACTCTGACGATCGTCGACCAACCGTTATAGTGTTCAGTTTGTCAAAAGTATTGCAAGCGTTCGTATGTAACATAGCAAGTACTCATTTTTCCCGCAATTTTCTTACCGATGGGCATAACGAATCTACTAGCACCTATTGAGTAGTGGATGGAATCAGCTGATCTGAGTAACTGCGTTCATCTTGACTGTGTTAAAGCACTTGATCGGTTCTAGCTAGTATGTTTTACGATTACTGCAAGTGGCTGAAGTAGTACTGTACCAATCGACACACCGTGTACGCGCCAACTGTGCACACTCCAACTGACAAAAGTGCATCAGTGGTGGGCCTCGAAGATTCCACGCTTGATCCGTTTCCGTTTCTTATCTTCATCAATGGTCTTTCTCAACTTCATCTCTGATGCCATCGGTTGTGGATGACGTTAGAATTAGGCGGTCACTGGACGCATCCAATGGCTGTTCTATTCTATAAAATAAAGTGAATATTTTGTTTAACTGTGCTCAATAGGGTTAACTTGAATTCGATATGTCTAATATTACTTATTGGATGCACGGCTTCTCTCCATAGTCGATTCTCGTGGAGGACATTCGTTTTGCATTATCTATCGCCCTCTTATCGTGTTTGTAATGCTTCAGCGCTACTCAGACTACCTTAAGGAAAGTTTCATTCCTCCTGTTTCAGGCTTGTCTATAATAGCTTCATCCGGCAGCAACTCGAAAACGGAATCGCTATCTAACCTCCTGTTCACTGGAAGCACAAAAGACCCCGAAAAATGTGTAATGGTGTGCCACTGAGACTGTGTGGGTTGAAAATCAGACTCTATGGGACAAGTCTTAAGGAAATCAACATTTATTCACTAAAGTTCTGTCAGTTTAGACATGACCTAATCCTCACTTTCTTTTTCATCAGAATGCTTGACCATCCGTGTAAATCGGTGCTGAACATAGCAAGAGAAAGCGGTCTGAGGATCCACTTCTTAAACTTGAGATAAAAACTAGCTGATTAGAGTTTAAGCGTAACTATTTTTCACTGTCTGCAAGGCATGGAATGCTATTCATGAACACGTAATCTGAGCCAGCACGGTTTTCAGTTTAACAAAAGGCTTGATAATCGTTTTCCGGCTTAGCTCCGATACCGCACTTGTTTTTCATTTCAGGATAAATCTACACACCGACATGCAGAAATCTCATAAGTTGGTGTTACCACTTCCGTTATCAATCCATCGAAAATATACACGCACATATAAAAACCGGGCACTTCAATTTGGTTAAAAAATGAACAAGTAAATAACGTCGCTTTTTAACTGCGATATTTTCAAGCAGTGCAAACGCAAACATATGAAAGCCAACAACCAACAAAACGAAGAAGATTGCTGATTCCGGTCAGCTGAGACAAATAACAACCCCTAGATGGAACAAAAAAGAGAATTTGTAAGAAATCTATCGAATCAGAACAACACCCGAACGCTTATCCGGAAAGATATTCAATAATTTAGAAGTCCATTTGCGAAAAATCTGGACTTCGGCTGGATTCGAACCAGCGACAGAAACACCATGCTTCGTAGCTCAGCTGGTAGAGCGCTTGCCGCATTTGGGCATGGTGTTTCTGTCGCTGGTTCGAATCCAGCCGAAGTCCAGATTTTTCGCAAATGGACTTCTTCTAAACTATCAAATCTGCCAAACTAATTAGTAATTCAATAATTTAAGTCAAGCTGAATTAATAAAATCAAAAATAATATCAACAGACCATACCACTAAATAAAATGGCATTTATAAAATCAAACAAACCCTGATGTGCACCGCGTTGCACACAAGAATGAAATGACACCCAATTTGGATCGGGGATTTTTATATTAAACGAACCAGTAAGTATATATGCAAAAAGCACGAAGAACGCTGTTTTCTAAAGTTGCCAGACTGTAACTTGATTCAATCGATGAAAGACAACACAAGTCCAGTTAATGAATAGATGATCAGAATGAATCGTCGATCTGATCAGTCGGAACAAACGCAAAGTCATGGAGGCAATAGGGTTCATGCTTGAGAAGTCACCCATGATGAGAGGTCATGCGATGTATTCATTAGTTAAGAAAATGGAATCAGATTACTAATGTTAGTGTCACAAACAGGCAAGTGTTCATGTACGTCTAACTTATGATGCTGAAGTGATTAGTTTCAAAGGAGTAAATTTTTCCCGAAAAGGATTCATTTTTCGAGATTTGTCCGAATATCTTGTGATTGAATTTCACCTTCTTGCTCTATAACGCACTGAAACCCTTTTTTACACACGTTCTTCCTTGATCTTCTGACTGACCGATTCCATTCTTACTATCCTAATTAAAGTGTGTTCCCAAAACCAATCAATATCCATGTATACACACACGCAGGTCTATAAGCCACCTTTAGTTCGGGGGAAAATACATTCGGGGCAGAACGCTTTCCTCATACTTCTGAAGCTTCCGTTTCATTGTGTTACGCATTATGTATTTCGCAGTTGGTACATCGTATATCCGTGCGCTAGTCATTTCTACATTATGCAGACCATGCAGACTTTGACACACTCGGTGACGAGAATTGAGTTATTTTTGTTCTTTCTATGAACCACGTTCACTGACCGTGACTTCAAGCAAATAAATGCAGCCACAAATCAGGTTAACGGAAATGTTCTCCACTCGTTGAGCCGTACTTAAGCCGCCCACTTCTGCGGATTCGTCATCCGCGAATCACCTGGCCCAGAATGTTTCTGAGTTTCTGTCTGATCATCAAACTCGTACCTCTATCAAGACCTGGTACAAACGATACGAAGGGACGTTTATCGGTGAACTAGTATCCTGAGATGATCAGACAAGGGTTCGTTTACTAGCCCGGAACCTGGATCCAGAAAAATACGTCAGCCTCAAATGGTACACTTTGCCTATCGAGCCACAAATCCTGCGTTCCATGGATGAAATCCAGAAATTGATGAGAATCTCGTACCTGTTCAACCCACGGTTCTAGTGTCTCTAACTGACCAAACGAGATATGGACAACTTCGTCACATGCACCAGTTTTGTCAATCATGGGTGTGGATGATTTAAGCCCAGTTTTCCTATACAGTTCCGATGCCTGATCAATCGCAGTCTTCCACCACCAGGTTATGCTGACCTGGTTAAAATCGAGCAATAATCAAACACAAAACTCAAGTGGGCCTTAGACAAATTCAAGAAACTGATCAATCTCAAGTACAATTCAGCCGGAATCCACAACGGGAACCGGCTTCTCGCTCAATTCATGCTATTTCCTGTTTACAGCAGCAATCTCCTACGCAGTCTGCTTAAACTTGCCCCGATAGTGCCGAAAAACCCCTATCAACGTATCGCTACTGTGGTGCATACCATTTTCACAGATTGTCTCTTTCGACGGCACCGCTGTTAGCACCACCAAACGGTCAGACGACTTCTTTCAGGCCTCCCGATCTGTCCACCGAATCCTACATTCGTTCTCTTGTTAAAATCCTAGTGGGTCACAAATTGCGCACGATCCACCAAACACCCATCCCAACAGAGGAGCTACTACTGCATATACATATACGCCGCCTTCAGTTTGGGAGTTAATGCATCCTTGGCTGAAGATCTTCCGTGCTCTGAGAAATCGTTACCCTCCGTACTGCGTATTTTGCGATTTTAATATCGTGTATCGGTGCGTTAGCCAATACTGGTTTTTGTTTACCACACGGGTCGCATAACAGCTTAGTTTCAAGAACGGACAAACAGCAACGGGAGTGAAAATTGAAGCCACAAATCAGTAATCAGGCAACAGAACTGACAGTGCAACGAAACTTAGAATTGTTGTCAGTACACATATTTTTATGCTGATGCATAAGCCAACCAACAGAAAAAAAACAGCAAGGCTCTTAGTGAGCGTACGACACCGTGCAGACATCGGAAAATGTTATCAGCTTTCAGATTCCATTAGGATTCGCTTCTTCCGGGAAAGCAAACGGCCACGAACAAAAGAATTCGAGAATGAAATATATCAAACTGTGTGAGAATAAAAAAGGGTCAGGTGAATATATCGAACACGTATGCCGATTAGTGGGTTTTCGGACAAATCCGAGCAGCCAGAGAATAGCATTTAATAACCTGATCGCTGTTTAGTAAAACAAAACAAAATGGCGTTGGATAAACCACTGACTTGAGAATACAGCACAATGACGATGAGACGGTTTGAGGCAAGAAAAACATATCACAGGATAATAAATAAGCCGCAATCAAATGAGAACAAGATTGGAAAACACGAAGTTGACCAGGAGCAGACACAAAAAGTAGCGTCGAAACCCGACTACGTGTTAATCCCGGACGGGTTGGTCTGGAATGTTGAATTCAGGGCCACATCAATGGGTAGTTTAACCAGGGGTTCGGCAATTGCACGCTTTACTTCTTTTACCTCAGCTGGTTTAAGTAGCTCCTGTAGCAAAACCGGTTCAGGTTTTGTGGGAGGCAACGTCGATGTGCCATGGAAAAAGGTAAGCTAAAATGAAAGCGGAAGCGATGCCAAATGAACAACAGAGCAATCAAAAGATCAACAAAATAATTAAACGTAAAGTAAACAACGATGACGGAACAAACGTAAGCAATAGAAAAAATTGTCGAATGAGGACGAGTCATTTCACACAATGCTCGTTTTCTACATCTGACATGAAAATCACAACAATAATGCGAAGCGCGAGATAAAACAAGTGTACAAGAAAACATCATCTTAGTGAGATCGAACCGACTGTATTCAGGACACAAGTGATGAAGAGTAAATAGAGGGTTGTTTAAAAGATCACCTCGGTGTATTCATTGAACGGAACACAAAAGATGAAAAGTAAGAGGAATTGAAAACCGTAGTGCGAAATTAATATGTAGTTTTTAGCCTGCTATATGCGCTGTATATTCTGAGATTAAGTGGTCAAATAACTCAGACAGCTGTTTCAAAATGGTGAAGGAGATTAGAAAACCACCTCAGCTATCAACGGAGAGGGATACATTCATGTCGTCTATCATGTAATTCATGGTTGTATACACTGCACAAATATGCACAGACTGGTGACGACAAAGAAACAGTGAGAAATGGCCGGCGAACTGTGCGTCTTAATTGAATTCGTGATTGTTCCAGCATAGCTTCCACATCGGTGACCAAACATTTGCTTGAGACTGATGATTATACGCGGTTGGAATCACGATTCAATGTATCTAAGCAGAACATAAAATACCGACTATTTCAGGCTCAAAAACCTCCAAACGTTTCAACCTAATGATTACGACTATATGGCCGATAGGTACTCATCAAAACACTGAAACTGTCCAACTCTAACACAAAATAAAATTACAAGATTGCACTCGTAGTTCACAATCTTTGCTTGAAGTCCATCATGTTCATGTCATAGGTAACGTGACTGATGAATGTGACAAAACGGAATCATTTTACAAAACGCTTGTACGTAATGCAATTTTCAAATGAGTGGGCAGTACAAAACGTCTTACAGGAGAAATTATCCCAAGAATTCTTCATTGTTTAGAACCAATCGTAATCATTATGTTTTACCGTAGGTAAAACGATATGCAATCCATTTCTTCACAGTTCAATAGGCGAGCGAACAAATACTGCCATTTCAAAACCACTCTTCATAGACGATGATAGGGATCACACATAGAAAAACACATGTGATCGCGATAAAGACCGATGCATTTAGGGTGAGTACACAGTTGACGGTTTCGGTGTATCAAAAACGGACTCCTTACAAGCTACGTCAATCACGTTGACCTCGAGTGTTTCAACAACTGCCAGTTTGATGACGGTGATTAACTAATACACACGAGTGATGCAGCATCGTGTACAAACATATGCACACGGAATGAGAAACCAGACCTTGTGACAATGACCGGATGCCCCCAGTTGAAGTCGTTTCAACCAACTTACATACAGAGTAGACTACACAGGACAGTAAAAGATGCGACTGGAGGAGTATGATGATCCAAAGCTAGCAGGAAAACAGTACAGCAGAAATGAGCGTATGCTCAATCGATACGCACGGAAACAGCATGGTTAAACACGTCACCATAAGATGGCCTTTGCTGAGATGAAAATCTAACCACAAACAGTTGGACTAACTGCACCTCGATCCCGTTACAGAAGGACTGACAATCAACGTCGTTACAGATGAGCTATATAAAGCACTCAGTGATTCCAGTCATACCACACTAAACACTTGATAGGTACATGTAACGAAACAACTACTGGTCGTTATAATCACCAACGTTCGCAAAACGAATGATTGTGGCTAGGGAAAAAACAGACCATGGAGCAAACGAGCCCGTACAAAGACAACAACGATGACACAGATTTCACTGATTTGTTGCTCCGATAAAAATAACCCACTCAGAACGAAGGGAATCACTTTGAAGAATATCGATCACTTTCGAATTCAGTTACCTAGACTACGTTTCCGGTGACCAGGTCGAACAAGTGTTTCATGCTAAAATCAAACACCATCTTAAAAAGTTTAAATCAGGGTGACATCCGTCAATTCAAATCATTTCAGGTTAAACATCACCCACAATTGATCGCAGCCGTCGCATTCTCATGGACTTTCCAATCAGCCTCTTTTCGAAAGCGAGTTCATTAGCTCAGTATTTAAGGCTGCAAAGACTAAACTGGTTGGATCATACAATAACCAACTATCTCTCATAAAAAAAGCAACCTTTGTTGATGCTGTGGACAATACACGTATGATTTCAAGTTGGTATAGAGAAATGACGTTAATAAGCAACGGACCAGTCTTTATATGTCGCGGTCTTAACCCACGTTGGAGACTCTAAGGAGTGTAGAACCGGCGGCTGGACAGAGTGAGAGAGAGAGGTTAAACGGTTTCAGCGGCGTGAATTTTGTTGCTGTTTGTTTGAGCTGTCCGTGAAGCGGATACAATTACTGAAACGAGGCAGGGAAAGACGTCATGCAGATGTAGCCACATATTCACCTGTAATTCGGTTGTCTGTTTGCAAGGTATAACACCTGGACGTTGAACAATTCGGTTTATGCATGTTTTCCTTCTATCAGTAAAATTGAGGATTTGCTTCCTCATGCACCACCATAAATGAGTATGAGTTTAACTACACAGTGATTATGACACCAGTTGAGTTTGTTGCCACTAAACCAAATGACGTTTTAATACACAACCAACCGAAACTACCAGCTTGTTAACTATGACAACGACGAACCACCATCAATGGAAATCACTTGCGACAGTGCTGCTGTGCAGTGTCCAATAATCACCAAAAAACGCTTTATATATAATACAGCAATGATTATATATATAAATATATATATATATATGTTAAGGCGACAAAGCTTACTTCTTTTTTCACTGAAGTGTACATCCTGGTCTGCGTTTTTTCTTCTTCCTTGATAACCTATTCTTAACAATCAACGTATGGACTGGCCACTCAGTCTGCATTTAGACTTGTGCATGATAATTGTCATATAACCTAAATAGACTGAAATTATGTAGCAGATGGTAACGACGTGCGCGGACAGACGTTCTTGCGTTTGATCACTGTGACGGTGAGCCCCCATATCGAAAACGAACGGTGCAAACACAAGGCAGACAGGCAATGATGGAGAAACTTACCATCAAACCGATCGAGAACACACAATGAATGGCAATTAGGCCAACGACCAATGGACCGGCGAGCTGGAATAAAAAACGAAACACTGTACTAGCAAACAGACATGCTGGTGGAAAACATCCAAGAAGAAACAAAACGCAATTGGAAGCTCAAACAACAAAAGTACCATGTCCTATGAAAGCCCCACCTCGGGTGGAACTACCTGCATACAGTTGGGACTATAAAAAAGAACAAACAAGCAATAAACTAGTCCGTGTTACACTGTCCAGCATTTGTTGCTGTACCCCAGTATGTGTACAATAATAAATAAATACAGAACTCCCCAAACTATTCAAAAGATTCATCATATACGGTCATGTTTCACTAGTCATTTAGTCGCCATCCGTGAATGACAGCGCACTCAACATTGTTCGCTTTCTGTTAGGGCGCAAACCCTGTTACCTTCCCAAGGCGCCTCCGTCGTGAGAAAGAAAGAAAACGATTGACTAAGTCTTACTAAGCGGAACCGTTCAAATCGGTTGAGACATTTTATACCGCTATGCACATTTGCGATCCTAACTCTCTTTTTCGGCAACTGTTCTTTTTGATGTCTTGGGAATGTTTGATCATTACGCGCCCTATAAATACCTTGTAATTGTCGCTTTTGTGGCATACGTTTTGGGGCGGAACAAAGCGGTTTCCTTTCTACGCGACTTTTGGGCTTGTCTAGGGAGCGAATACGGAGACAGTCGCGGTACTATTCGGGACCGAGATTTTCGTGTTAATTATTACCGGGACGAGAATCCGGTTTTATCGAGTGCACCACTATACCGAGATCGAACCAGCGTATCATTTAGGAGGGTTTACAACACGTTCTCTTGCTGAAGTGTACTATGCACTGTTACACGTATCCGATAGGTCAGAGAAGTGTAGAGTCACGAATAAATCATTTTAGCACAGTACTCATCCCCGTCATCACAAGCATTCATCGATCTGCTTTTGTTGGTTACTGTCTACCAAACTACCAATTGGTGAGGCAATAAGATGACAAGACTCGCCAGTTTTGTTCGTCTGAGTAATCATACATTTACATTAATATCGTGAGGAAATTCTTTCATCATGGACGTTATGACTGAGACAATGTTGTGTTTGTGATAGATTGTCACTTGAACAACATCACCAACGAGAACGGTTTTATGTGGCTAAATGATTCGTTCAGATGTTAATGGTAGAATATTGCGTTTGAACCCAAGAGATGGACGCACCGTTTCTTAAATTCAATCCATGAAATGCGTTTCGTGCCTTTCTGGCAGGTTTCATTATTCGAAAGAGGTACCAAATAGTAGAAAAATTAGTATCCCATAACAGTTTCCCGCGGAAACAATGCACGAGGTTGATCAGATCAATTTATCATTCTAAAATACGCACAAACGTCACTTAAGATTTGATTAAATAAAATATCTTGTTCAAACGGACGTATACAACCAGAGTCCAATATGGGCACTTAGAATAATGTATTATAAAACTTAAATTCATAGCCTCATTAAACGAGACCTAACAAATAGACATCATAACCGGACAGTACTCATCCAAGACAATGCGTGCGCTGGAACGGTTGTAAGCCAATTACCAACAATATAATGCCAACTGACAATCAAGACGACCCAAGGTGCAACGTACAACCTCATCATATGCCATTCATCATGTAAACGAGAAGGAAACTCGCATGTTTTGGTAAATGAGAGTGGATCTCAATCCAATGTCAATGCGATAAAACAGTGATGAGAGACCATAACAATGATGCACTGGCATTCGTGACCATGTAGTTGAAATACTGGAAGACGCAGCGGGTTCCATAAATGCCAAAACGTTTCCCTAACTTCTCATATTAACAAAGGAACCTAACTTCAAGAGTCAGCAAAAATTCCTTCAATGCGTTGGCGCGATAGACTACTGGGGAAATGATCCACAGCTAAATACAAATAATTCTAAGGAAGCCGGCAAGATTGACGGTAGAAACTACCCATTAGGATCAGACAAACAACAGTACTGTAATAACGTTTTCAATTCGCCAGGATCTCTGATCACTAACGGATCAAACGGATTACCACTGATGAAGTCATACGTGCAGCCGTTAACAACGTACGATAGTCACTTCACAAACATCTACACAATCCTATAAATGCACGTCCATGTTGACAAAACGATAGTTCTACGCGACTGGTTTTCAATATACAGCGCACGAGGGAAGTTCGAGTTCGCGAGCAGTTCGAATTAAGGCATTTCAACTACAGTTCAATTAGTATCTGGAATATGTGACCCAACCACCATAGGCTTTGCAACGCGATTAGTTGATTAATTGATCGAGCACACCGATGGTTCCCCAATACGTGCTGGTGAACAGCCGTATTGCGCAGGCCTTTGCTATCCTCTCTCATATCTCATCAGCAATATCACAAACTGACGAGATAGTGCTACCGAAGTAAATGGAACCACTCACAGTCTCAACTGGATTGCCTGTAATAAGCAACGTGTGATTGGGAATGCTCCAGCCTTGAAGTATCACTTGATACTTTGAAGATGTGAAGCGCAAACCATAAAAACCAGTCCGGTTACTCATTCTGTTCAGCATGGACTGCATGTCTTCGGCAGATGGGCTAAGTAAGACAGTCATCCGCAAACTTAATGTCGATCAACCTAGCTGCAGGAAGAAGCTAAAGACCAGGCTTACTGGGCTCCCAAAGCGCACCCTAAGGCTACGGGGGTGTTTACTAATCTGAGGCACTTATGGCGACAGAAAGGTCGTGTATATCAGACAACAGTGAGGGCTGTATTACTTTACGGCAGCGAAACATGGCCACTCATGGTAGAGGACGTGAACCGCCTCCAGGTATTCGACAAACGATGTCTGCGTTCGATCACTCGTATCGGGTGGAACCAGCGGGTAAGAAACGAAGAGGTTAGAAAGCGGGTGTTTGGCACTGATTGTCAAACGAGTTCTTTAATTCAGTCATTACATTTGCACAGATTTAGGTGGTTAGGTCATGTACTAAGGATGATAGCTAATCGCATGCCACACCGAGCACTGTTTGCCGACGATGCAGCCGATTGCGTAAGGTGCGAGGTGGAAAGATGATGACCTGGCGTAGACAAATGAAGTCGTTCACGAAGGGGTTGGGCACTGTAGATCGGGTTCGTCTCCCGGGTTAGAGCCCTCGCGACTCAGAGAGTCGGTGGCTTGAAACTTTAGGTGAGATGGCGGCTAACCGAGCTCAGTGGCGTGAATGTTGTCGTTGTTTGTCCGAGTTGTCTGTGAAGTGAGTGCACTTAATGACGCGGGGCAGTCAAAGCCGGGAGGAAGCTGTCTTGCTGATGACGCCGTAATTTCACTTACAGCTCGGTTGTTTGTTTGCAAGGTGTAGCCGCCTTGATGTTGTATGTTTGAATGTAGACGTAGCTATTTTTAGCGGTTAGGTCCCCTACCCTCTCCCTTTTTTCTTATCTCTTCCTAAACAGGGTTTGTTTCTTCTTCGTGGTTGCGTGGCAGTTAAGCATCAGTGTGAAACACTGATGTATTGCTGTCTATGATGATGATGATGATGATGACCCTTCAAAATGTCGTTCATGACAAGACTGAACGAGAAGGGGGAGATCGGACACTCTTGACGAACACCACTAGAAGCGATGAACGCCGGAGACAGTTGTCCATAAAATCTCACTCCGCTTG
The DNA here is from genome assembly GCA_014338405.1 of Paragonimus skrjabini miyazakii. NCBI lineage: Eukaryota > Metazoa > Platyhelminthes > Trematoda > Plagiorchiida > Troglotrematidae > Paragonimus > Paragonimus skrjabini miyazakii. The sequence continues at coordinate 18,725 of JTDE01022060.1, read as the reverse complement.
CAAAATGGGTACACAGTGATACCAAAGAATTCATGTATTTTAATGGAACTTCCTCGTGAAGATAAGGTTTGAAGAAGACGTTAGGAGCAATCGATTCCAAGATAGTCTTTAGGCCTGAAAATACCACGACCAACGACCGTCTGTAGGAGTGCCGATGTTCCAACATTCGTAGCAAGGTAAAAGTGTGGTCTCCGCATCCTAGACCGGAAAGGAATCCTGCCAGTTCTGCACGTATTAGACTTTCTCAGAGCTCACTGAGCCTACCAGATGCACGGTCAGTGAGTAAGTTGAATGCATCAGATTTTAGACAGATTGCTCTGTGATTGTCACATAGACAAGCCACTTGGTTGAACAGCAGTCATCTTAACAATCCTGTTCTCTGTGTAGAAGACCGAAAAATGTATAACGTGGTTCACCTTGATACATCGATTGAGCAAAATCCTGGCAAAAGACTGTAGCACAGTGAAATTTAAAATCCACCATGTCTGCTCCAAAACGACTGTCAATTGACTGTCGAGGTGGACATCTTAGTGTCATGTATACTTGGTGAACTGATAAGTTCACCGATTTTGGACGAGATTGAGATCAGGACTGCAGGTCGATCCAAAACCTTAATTCCTGGAAGAATTTAAGATGTCAATAGGGGTGTTGCCTTGCATCAAACATACAGTTTCTTGAAAACATAACTATCGACAAACCACATCATACACAGAGTGACAAAAAACGAAGCAGATGAGTGTTTGTTAGAATCGATTTGTCTGGTCACAGAGACACAACATAAAACAAACGAATAGTGAAGATCGTGAGCAGATGTCAGACGCTACATGAATGTTTATGTGTCGAGTGACAGACGGGCTACACACGTACAAGATATAACACACAAACTCATTGACACGCACTCCACTTATGAACAAGCTGAATCGCAGGCGGCAAATTACGCCCAGTATGAGTGAAGCTTTGCATCATTTGGAGGTGGTAGTACGAACACAGAGCCAACCGGCCAGAAGATGGTAACACAAATACAGAAGTTACAGTAAGTTTTAATCACCTTATGGAAAACATCAATAATGTGGTGGATTATGACGACATCAGCAGGTAGGTGTCTCCGGTGAACAACAATAAACCCGTTCTGGTGGAAAGCAAACGATAATAATATGGACTTGTTACGTAACAAGTGAGCGGTAACAAAACAAAGTCAAATCAACTCCACTTCGGCCCCATATATGCAACACGTCAATCACCAGATGAACACCTTATAAATCGATCTCACTTACTTTCTGATGTTCCCGACGAAATGTGGGAAATAGTGCAAATGTTAGAAAGGCGCCCGAAATGGCCATGGCAAAGATCGCCAAAAACCATTGAAAAAATGTGCTTGGTATGGCCCACAGGACCTAAAACAGAGGTGCACATCAAAACTGGACCATTACACAAGTGTGCGACATCAAAAGGGATGCACTGTCAAATTCTGGATGACACATTGGAAGGTAAACTAATTATAACAATGTCAATCTCAACAGAAAACCCCATCATCTGTGTCTCAACCAGTACGGTTCCACACTTCGTAGCAAACCAAATCGAGCCGTTATGCAATCGCACGACCAGTGCATGAAGGACAGCCAATGAAATGAGCAATGAATTATTAATAGTCATCGTAAATCTGATAGATGTGATGAATAGACACAACTGGTTTGATTTGAAAAGACCTACTGATTCAAAATACGGTGGCGTAATTCGTAGATGATTAATGTTCCAAACTCGTTATAAACCGCATACTATATAGGAAATTCACACATTACTTTATGAAATTGCGATGTCATCTAAAGTTTTGATGCCGAATGAGTTTTTATACAGTTCCAATAAATGCCCTTAAAATCCGCAATGATCTGCCGATTCCACTGGATCCCAGACAAACGGCTAAACTAACTTGCAAATGAGTTAATAGCCACAAACTAATAATCGTGCGAAAATTCCCAGTGCAGTCATGAAAAATACTGTGTAGCGAACAAGCTCGTTTTCAGTGATTGCAGCGTGACATTGAACTGATTGACCTGATAAACTACCCGTTCCCCATTTACCCCCTTTAATGATTCCCCTGTAAAATTCGTGATATAAATGTGATGTATTTAGCCTGATGATGAATCACTGAAAACGAGCTTGTTCGCTACACAGTATTTTTCACAAACTAATAACTCAATTTTGCGGTGGTTTCAAGAATGAGTCGGTTGGGTTCGCGTAAAGTTTGATCTAAGTAAGCAACAACGAAAGTAGACCCAATAAGCGCTTGCATCGAGACCAACCGAATGGACCCCCAATAAAAATGGTGAATTGTGTCGGATGGAATTGTACGCGTGAAACTTTCGTACGAACGTCGGAAAAATAACAAAATCGACGAAGTATAAACGGGGAATAACACTACTACATGATAGGTGCTTTAAACATCTAGTGAAAGCACGACATCCCTCTACAAAAAACTTAGCAGGACAGGTGTTGCTTAAAAGATCCGATGGGGATTTCAATTACAAGCACCCTACATCATCATCATCATAACAACAGCCATGAGCCTGACCAAAAGGTACTGTGGCTCGGGCCGCCGCTCACCTCAACAGTGACGTGGGATATCCTGGAAGAAAACGTTATCAAGAAGGTTGAACAATATGAAAACAAGACTAAGCGCGAAAACTAGAAATGGTATGGATACAGATACG
>JTDE01022060.1:4404-15917 GCA_014338405.1 Paragonimus skrjabini miyazakii | reverse complement strand
GATGATGATGATGATGATAACAACACCAGAGATTACTCTGAGACCCAATGTTTGTTAAATTTATGTACCCCTGTGCCGCTTGCTACAGTACCAGCTTTCTGAATAGCCTGTGAGATTTGTGTCCAGAAGTTATTACGGTCTTCGGAATGAGTATCATTAAGGCTGCTTTCGAAGCTGGTTTGGTACTTTATGCTTTACCGATGGTAAGGCCAGTTTCTCAACAGCCAGTCGCGTATAGAAAACTGTCCAGTATAGGCTGACTGGGCACAACTTCGAACTTTGACGAGTCCTAACCAGAAAACGAGTAATCCAAGTGGTCGGTGATTGATTTGCGAGTGGGCATCAAATAACAGCACGAGTGATACTTACGGGCATAGTCATAACATCAGTGAGCAATAATCATGATGTACATGAACAGTGATGATTAGATACGCACGCAAAGGGTGAATACTGACCGCTCGTTTCGGGCAGACAAGTTTATTTGAAAATATTTGGAACAGGATGAACGACACAACCCGACACTACTCACCTAAACGATTATCAGTCTCCAGTAACGATAGAAGACATACGTCTCGAGATGTTAACATTTCGTTTACTCTCTTCAGTCACGAACGTAAAACATTGGAATATATAGGAAATGCGGATAGCAACAACAATAGAGACAATCAACGATTGGGTTTATATAAAACAAGGAGTGTTATCAGTTCACATAAGATGTTTTCTATTGATGTTGACTCTTTATTTACAAACGTTCCCCTTCGAGAAACAGTTGACTTTTTGTGCGATTTTATTTCCCATCATAATTTACCTTTTGTCTCCCAGTTGATAACCTCAAGGTACTTATACTTATGTGTACAGAGATTTGGGAGGATCATCTTATAAACAAGTTGACGGTGTAGAAATGGACAGTCCATTGGGCCCAACACTTGCAGATGTATTTTTAGGAATGACTGAATTAAAACTAACTGATGCTATAGATGGTGCCAGCCTTTATAAGTGATATGTAGATGACATTTTGATTTTTACCACTAATATTCATTTTGTTTCACTTTTAAACCTTTTTAATTCTGCTCATCCTAATCTTTCTGTTTCTCATGAAGAGGAAGCAAACAATAGTTAATCTTTTCTAGACATTTCACTCACTAGACGACAGGATGGCTCACTACAACGCTCAGTGCACCGTAAGGCCACTTGGAGCGGTCAGTATTTGCAGTTTCTTTATTTGCACCAATCACTTATAAACGAGGTTTGGTGAGAACCCTGTTTCATGAGCCCGGGGGGTATGCACTGATGACTGCTTGCAAGGAGAGGGGGAGAAATTAAAGGAAGTGTTGCTCGCGAACAGCTATCCTGAGAAGTTCGTCCATGTTCACAGCCAGAAAAGACTGAACAAGACTGCCATGAGTACGGTCCCTAAGAAGCAGGCTTTTTGAATCTACCTTTCAAAGTCAATCATATTACAACCGGTGTAAGTAAAAATTACAGTCTGCTCTAACTCGTACATAGCCGGCGGCTGAATTGCGGTTGTTACTCATAACTAGGAGTGCCGCTCAGCTTATTCACAATCGTGTCCTACCGTATTGTTCTATCTCACATGTAATCTACCAGTTCACTTGCAGTTGCGGTGACGTCTATATAGGCAGAACAGATCGGTGCCTACGACAAAGAATGGCTGAGCATATGCCTAAGTGGTTGGTGCGCGCCATGACGCAACAAGCAATGACAACAGAGCGAGTGAGACGAAATCCGACCTCATCCATAGCAAAGCACATCATGGAAACAGGTCACGTTGTTGACCCCGCCAATTCGTCTCAACTGTTGTTGCGTAATCGGAATCCGAAGTTGCTTGCCTTCTCCGAAGCTATGTTAATCAATACTCGCCGTCCGGTCCTGTGTGTGCAGACTGTTGATTCTGCCCTGGAACCGATAACAGTTCTTGTTTTGTATAAACCCAATCGTTGATTGTCTCTATTGTTGTTGCTATCCGCATGTCCTTTATCTTCCAATGTTTTACATTCGTGACTGAAGAGAGTAAACGAAATGTTAACATCTTGAGAAGTATGTCTTCTATCGTTACTGGCGAACTGGATTAAGGGAACGCAGTGTTTTAGATTATCAGTCTACGTGATACGTTTGAGTTTGTCGACTGCATACAGAAAGTGAACATGAATTCACAAAAATCATGCTCGTTAGACGTAGTGTTGTTATTCACAAACGTACCGTTGCTAGAAACCGTCAATTTTGTCTGGGACTACGTGTCTGAGACCGGAATCGATATTGGTTTACCACCACTGAAACTGAAAGAGCTTCTGCTCCGTTGCACATTTGATGTACAACTGCTGTTCAACGGTGTGTTGTATCGGCAGACAGATGGTGTAGCAATGGGAACCCCGTTCGGACCTTTCCTAACCGATATATTCATGGGAAAGCTTGAACGCACTACGCTTCGATCCACCATCAGCCAGTTTGGTCAATACCACCGATACGTAGACGATATATTTATCGTAGCCAGCTGGGATACCAATATGCACACAATACTCGATATATTCAATCGCGCCCACCAGTTAGTTAAGTTTACACTTGAGGAGGAGATTGGAAACCAGATAACTTTCCTAGATGTTCGCTAACATCGACGAATAGACGGAGCTATTCAACGTAGAATTCATCGCAAGAATACGTGGACAGGTCAGTACACAAAATTTCACAGTTTTGCACACCTAAAACAGAAGAGAAATCCAGTGTGCTGCGTGACTGATACAGCATATAAAATTTGTTCAGCGGATACGTTAGAAAGTGAAGTCGAATTCATAAAGAACATCCTTCATGATAACGGCTACCCGGAACGATTTATCGCCAGAAATATTATCAGAATATCACCTAAAGCTGAAGTACATGACGTAAGAAAGAAGTCTGTGTTTAGTCGAGTGCCGTTCAAAGGTGACAATGCCGCAGAATGGTTGACAAGTAGGCTCAACCAGACAATTAACAGGACCTATGCTACAGCTGAACTCCGTATTCAATTTTCCACATACCCAATTATCAGGATTTATAACAAAGATAGACTGACAGCTCAGACCTCATCTATGTGTATCTACTCATTCACTCGTTCCTGTTAAGCAGGTTGTACAGGCCGAAAGTCAAGACAACTTTCGAAACGAATCCGAGAACACCATCCACGATGGCTGAGGCACGGAGAATCACGATCAGTCAACAGTGCTATCCTCGCTTATCTGGCTGAAAGCGAACACCAGGTGAAAACTGATCAAGCCTTCAAAGTGGTATAACGCGTGCCAGGCAATCCATCAAAAGCGGTCCGAATTAGAACACTGTACTGTCAAGGCTATTGGAATTAGGCTGCTTGACCTGGTATTATGTTATCAAAAACGGTTTGTTCAGCCGCTGCATCCACCGGATCGATGGCCAACCTGCGCGGTCAAACCAATGGACAAGCGTGACGTAACCGACCAATCAAGCCACCATCAATTAAATGACCAGTGACCCAGTTTCTTTGTAATAAGTCTGATCGATATATCGATCTAACTCTATTAACTTCTTATATAACTGTACCGGCCAGAAGATGAATTATCGAAAACATATGTTCGCCTATATGTCTTTATTCTGATTATCAAGACAACTGGTGAACGCAAACGAATAGTTGGTTTGTGATGGGAATTCTCCGTACAGTATGTCAGATTCGACAGAACAGATTGACGTTCAGCACCAACGAATACTTCAGGCCTACTTAACATAGACGGTCAATGTGAAGCTACAGCAGGACTCTCAGATAAATTTCTCGGCTAAACAAACCTTCAATCAATCATGCAGAAGTCTAAATAAATTCCACCAATGCAAATGATGTGTAGTCATCGTTCATCTCCCTCATTAGTTTCCGTATGTTTTTATCTAGTACATTATAATAGAAGTGCATGGATCACATATATGATCCAAATGAGTAGTTATCATCAATAATGACTTCCATCAAATGTGGTGCGAACGTACAGCTGTAGCGAACTTACAAGTCTCATGAAAGAAAATGTTGAACAAAAGAAGACATACAGACATATCTAATAAAAAATAAGAGCTGAAAACAGCTTGCAGTCCAAACAGTACTTTATCAACCTGTGTAGAGAAACCTACCAACGACTATCTGGCTGAGCTCAAGGCCTTAATGATAATGACATAAATGATCAGGTTTATTCGTTTGCTCGTTCACAGTGGTGACAAACATGACCAGAAAGAACTATGGTTCAGGCCTCCACTCACAGCAACAGTGACGAGAGATATTCTAGTACAGACTGGTCAAAAAAGAAAGCTTCGGCCAATATAAAATTGGGTCAGACAGAAGAGCTAGCAAAACTATAGGTGCAGGTTCGCCTCAAACTGAGGTCCGTTGTAATGCTGGACAGCGACCCTATTCGGCGACTTGAATTATCACAAGCTAACAGCTGGGCTGCTGATGCACATCCACTTCGCTCAATCCAGCAATCAGTCGTCGCTCCTCTCGACCACGTTGTTGCGCAACCACCTCGTGGTGTTATCCAATCATAGGAAGTTTCGTTGAACAAGGCTTGTCACACGCAGTGAGTGACTCAACGGCCGGAGACTATGTAATCATATAATTTGATCAACTGATTGCGTACCCGAAGATTTTCTGGGTAAGTACTCGCGAACAGCCGCACTGTTCACCTGATCATCCCATTTGATGTGGGCTCACTGACGGAGAAAACGATGGTCTACACCGTAAGTCTTTTCGCAGTTTCGTTGTAAACAGGCGGTAAATCACAGAGACACAGGTATGGCAGTCTTTTGTAACAACAACCGGAGGTTATCTCGACGACCGCGATGACGATGGTGAGAGAAAACAACACACACTTCCGATGCTCCGACGACAAAATAAGCCGGCGAAATGATTTCATTCAAAAAGTGAAATGGCTAACCATCTCAAACGCAGACAGCTTACTGCAAAGTTTTAACACTTCGTCTTACTGGGGCGTTCCCAGTAAGACGAAGTGAACTCTACGAATATGACAGACTGATAAGAGCTGGGAGCACGTGATAATTAGAATGAATACAACTGAAGGTACACAAACTTACTGAGACGGGCACAAAAACGGCCAAAGAATATCCATAAACGGATAAAAAGTCAATAAACAGATGAGGTTGCATGACGCCGGAACGTCGACTACGAGTCCCCGCATCTGAGTAATCCATTAAGGGATCATGATCGCTGTCACGCGAGCCAGAAACAGCTTTCCTCGAACGCATGTACAGAAACATCACGATTCCAAGCGGTACCAGCCACCAGTAGGCGTAGATTACAGTTGACGCCAGCGTCACTGAACAGTTTTCAAAGAAAACGGAACAATACAACAGATACGGGGGTTTGATCAGGGATTTGGACAAGTGAATCCGATTAGATGACCGAAATTAGACTAGCAAAGGTTACCAGATCAAGTGGAAACATCACATAGATGACAACAAGAACGACTGTCGTTAAGTAAATAGCACACTGACACACAACATCCTGTGATAGTTTCGAATCCAAATTGTTTCGGACAGGATGTAATATGTTCATAACATGTAAATAGGACTGAAGTCCCTTATATTGAACAAGACGGACTCGCATGCGAAATTACAAACGATCAAAATTGGTGAACGGGTCACCCTACTGAACCTCTCCTCAGTAATAACACATGTGAAATGTCTCCAAGTAGTCAGGTAACAGTCCATGACCCCAAGCATCCCGTCTACAACGACCCGTGAAGTCTTTGCAACGATAATTGTGACAGAAGGAGAGAAGCTGCACTGAGTTGAACATTTTACACCATTGGGTTACAGACAACTAGCATCCGTTTGACATGAATGAGAGCAGTTCTGGGTACCTTTTTAGAAACGAGGAACTTGGTGCCACTGCTAGCGAACCAGATTCGCGAATTAGTTCAAACGACCTTATCCTAACGCCCAGCTGCGCACCAATTCCCGGTTGAAACAGTCAACCCAGGAGAACCCGTTAAGGCTGCAGCATCAAACGAACCATCTGATTTGTAGTATGTCGCTCTATTGCATCCAGATGCATACAACCAGGGACAATCTGCCAACCTATCGTAAGAGCACTATCAGTTTTCAAACGGGTTGGATATTCGTATTACTGTGGGAAAGTGAGACAGTACATTCGACTACCTTTTTGTCGCTAGCGCGCAGCTGTTTGCTGTATGCTAAAGTAGCTTGTATGCTCGACAGATTATGGTCAAGTTACTTTTGCATCCTTATATTCTTATCGTGCGAAATTTCGCCATTGTTTTACTTCTGAAACCGAAAATATATAACAATTTCCTCTTTCTTTCCAGATTGTCCAAAGCAGATTCAAATACATATAAACCCTATCGACTTCCTCCAATCTGTAAACGCCCTACTAATGCTGTACAATCAGACCACGATCAGCCTGATACTGTTACAATACTTTACACCTTGAAGATGTAAAGTTCATCTTATTCCATGAAGTAAATCATTTGTGCATTACCTAAGGGATGATATCTGCACAGTCAACAATTATTAGTATACCGTTCAAAGATTCTCAGGAATTCCGAGTGTCCTCTCTAACACGACATATCACATGGTTGGAAAAACGTAATGTTCGTTCAAAAAGACAGACCGAACACAAAAGTCAAGGGAAGAGTTGACAGATCAATTACGTATTAAATATGGAAGTATAACTTAAAGTCCGCAGGCATAATCATGCAGTTACCTTTCCTGAAGTCGTAACGCCAGGAGGAAACTTGACCTCTCGATTGCAAATAGCTGGACACGTTGCCACTGATGGCTGACACCAGTATGAGAGTGGTCGCAATCCAGAACGGTCCGTACAAATCTGCTTGCGGTTTGAGAATGTTTTGCACAAAATTCACACGAGGATTAGGGATCACTGAATACGCCAACCGACGCAAAACCTTAAGCAAATGGAACCAAAAGATAAGCATACAAAGGTGTGAAAGGATGGAGGGGTAAAAAGTAGCCACAAATACCAACTTAACATACGAGGAGAAAAAGGAAACCGATAAGAAAAACATAAAGGAGACTAGGTGTTTGGGTTTGATATCGACTTACTGGGAAGTCGAGCGGTGAAAAATCAACAAGCCTGTGGAACATGGAGTAGCAAAACTGCACGAAATACGCACAACGAGAACCTAGTTAGCGAAAACAGAAGCGACAAAAATGTAGTTTGATGAACTAGGCATCTAGTTCCCAAAGAATGAACAACGCTCCAATCACTAGAGTCACGAAAATCCAATTCAGTGAATGCAGTAATTAAAGCACGACATGGGTACTCGCAAACAGTCACCAAACTGTTGTGAAACCGTAGGCATCAGAATAGAATGAATTACATAATTACAAAATTGAATCATCGTATGCGAGCAAAGTAGACATCAGATCACTTCATATCATTGTGGCTCGGGTAGCAGTTGTCTGGGTTACATCTGCCACGGGTATAACGCCGGTTTTCGTTGAGTGTGCAAAACGATTGAGTAGGCAACACTGAGTTACAGATAGGAAACTTTGCTACTCGTGTCAAAAAGCACCAGCGTTTAACGGTTTACACCCGCGAGGCACTGTCTGTGTATGCTGGTAGCACCACGCAACACAGTAATGAAGTACAGAAGGGTGCGTTGCGGAAAAGTTCACTGGGTAGAGTGATTCGGACAGGTTCCAAGCATATCGGTCTAGTCTTCATCATTGCCCCTTGCTTCCCAATGGATATGACTGTAAAAACAGCACAGCAAGCAAAACATTTGCTGACCTTTTTGTACTAGAGGCAGTGAAGGGTACGACCGAAATCCAAATGCAGTACTAGGAAGGCCGTTCATTTGACGCCAACATGTAAGCACTGCTAACATCAAAACCGCCTAGGAAACAACACAAAAAGATGCTCTTGTTGGTTAGTGAAATCCTGAAATATTTCTGTCATTTCCCCCATCAGTCGTTTAATTTTACCACCCGTTAGCTTAATCAGTGTTACTCAGAACCCACTGCCTTAAGAAACGCATGAAAACAACAAACTTAGATTCACATCTCATGACAAAATTGAACAGAGAATTCTGTTGTCGCATGGTGTATAGTGTCCATTTTTCTATGTAACCAGATGACAGCAACAGACACGATGACAGTAAAAAAAACTATGACACTCGCTTACACCTAGCAAGTTAATGAAGACAGTCATAAAAATGCCCATAGAACAGCAAAATCACTCAACATGTAACGATTAGGTTCATCCTGCAAGCGCGCACGCACGCGCCAGATGTACGTTAAAGAGGTTATTGCTTGTCATGAACACGTCAGTCTAAATCCAACAAAGTAGTGTTTAGGTACCGCACAAATGGATTGACCATCCTCAGGAGGACAGGCTATCAATACGGTCTCAAAAAGAAACAACCAGGGAAATTAGAATATTTTAATCTTGTCGTGCTATAAGAAGCAACGTTTAGAGACTTCGGAGAAGGCGTTGAGCTGACGACTGAGTAGACCCGTTTCGGTATGAGGAAGATCGCCAAAATAATTTAGAGTCTGGGGTACCTTCTTAATTCTTTCCTTACAGACTCATTCTCTTAGGTAATCAACAATACAAAGAACGACCTCGAATTTGACCTAACTGTGACGAACTGCGTTTTGATTAACAAAGAACGCAACAAGGTGTTCGTTGAACACAGACACTAACACTCGCCTCTTTTAAAAAAAACTGTGCAAACGATGTTACAACACTATTCCTCGATGAATTACTGAAGGAATAAAAGGTCAGGTATCGGCTTACAAAAATTGCAGTAGGAATGTGGAACAGACGGTAATTTAATCTGGATGGCCTAAATTCGTTCAGCAGGTACTGCTTTACTCTGCAAAAGATGAAGTGTTTTCAATATGAAACCTAGTGACATATGACTAGCCATTATTTGGAGATACTTCAAACGATGGCTGATTGGACTAGCCATCCTGGATAATTACCTCACAGATGGAGCTAACAGTGGGCAAAGATCAATGCGGTAAACGTTGGGCTAGTGTATGGGTAATGCGACCCAACAAATGTATGTTGTGTAGTTGTATTCAGTAGTAAATTGATCGAGTATTTAGTGCTTATCTAAATACGCATTGGCGAACATCCGTTTTTTTCACACAATTACTCCACCTGAAACGATCTAACTGGCATAAACAGCCGATATAATCTATGAAAAGGTGAAATGAAATGGTATCAGGATTTGGAAAGACGGTTTTGTCCAATTTTAACAGTGTAAACCCCAGATATATGAGTGTCTCTCATAGAGGACTACTTAGAACACAGTTAGTGACCAGTTGAGTCCGGTTGTCTAACTATTCCGGTTTAAGACAGTAGAAGCGTTCAGTCCACCAACAAAAGTCAGCAGGACTCGTATGGGGTGAGTGAACCGTCTGTAGAACATCAAAGAACCAGTAACCAATGATCATTTTTGATAACTTTTCAGCAGGTTCAACATAATATACGTATTATATATATGGCAAACTTAAATCGATCACACGTCCCAAAAGAGTGACCTAATTGCTTTAATGATGGGTCAGCAAAAGGGTGGAAAATTTGATAACGACAGCTACAGAAGCTGTAAAACTTACGTGAACGAACAAACGTTCCGCATAATTAAGTAGTAATCACTCAAGCGGTGATCAGCATTCGTTGTCTGACCAACCGGAGCTTCTTAAACTAAATAGGAAGTTTGCTTAGAATCGGCGCGGTGGTCCATGTCCACAAGATTATTTACGCAAAGACAAACAGTCTGTCGTTCAGATTGGATGTCAACAGGACAGTGCAGTAACGCAGATCGTAAATGTTGCCGCCAAGAATACGCAGTCAAGAGCCTGATGCAATCGATGAAGCAAAAACTCAGTTACTTATGAAAGGCTGTGAGGTTAATATCATCAGACCCAAGTCGATGACCAACATAAGGACGGAGCACAGAGAATGACAATCATGGAAGGAATTAAATGTGACAGTTTTTACACCGTGATGACTTAGTGGTTTAAGACGGTTGGCACGATGACCGCATCGACAGTCAATTAGGCCAATCAGGACAACAGAGAGAAGCCTGGCAGACTACAATATTCTGTTTTTTCATATGAAGCAAAAATAAGGTTCGAAACCGGTTCCGTAAAAACGGTAATAATTCTAATGTGTTGCTACCCATCAGCTATCTTGAAGTAGATGTTTCGACTGAGAAGCCTAATAATTCAAGCGTCTGTCGTTTCCAACTCAGCCTGCAGATCCCTCAAGAAATATAGCTAATCTCAGAAGTACTGTCCAAGAAAGTCTTAACTCGAGAGGACTAGTTTATGATAGTCACTGTTACATGAACAGACAAAGACAGCAAGTGAACACGGGCATCTTCAACGTTCCTAGTGTACAACAGTTATGTCAACAGACCGTTCTCTCTCGGGAGCTAGACTCACTGAAAACCAATATATATGCTGCATGGGAGAAGCTAGAATCGATTACTACAACCAAAGTACGGAACTGGTAGTACTGTTTGCTAAACATTTCAGGTGGTCGACTTGCCGACGTTAGTGAAGTGGAACTAGTCCTTAGGAAGCAGCCCGTACTACACTGACAGATTGGATTTCAAATAAAAGTAAATTTTATATCGTCGACTTAGTATTCGGAGACAAACCCAATACACCAGATCTCGCGAACTCTGATACCCATTTAAACTGCAGATGCGAGCATCAATATCTGACTGGGGATAGACAGTAAATAGGAACTCACATAACGTAGCTCGGAAAATGGTGGGTAGGCTACTGCCATTGTGAGCTGTGCATGGGTGACTTTCAGTTAGCCATTTTCATAATTGCTGTTACTTACAGATGAAGTCTTCCCGTCCAGGATTAGAAATCTAATCAAGACATGCTTAGATATGAAACGACCGATGGTCTGTTTTCATTTCCTTTTGATTAGTACTGCGCCACGACTTAACCAAATGAAAAAGCCAGGAATTAAAAAAAAACAGTGGCGCTTGAGGTGAAAGATTATGACGAACTGCTTTTGAAATGTCAGCTTAGCAACCCAAAAGCGATTCAGGTAGTAGACATTGTGGAATGCGGAGAAGCAGATCATAAACACAAGCGACGGATTTCCAGGGCCTTAATATTCGTCGGATCTCAGGCGGAACATCCCATGGTGCCAGTTAAAGAGAGTTTAAGTACAGCCTGACGGTCATTTCTAAGGTTCTTACATCCATTATACTTTGTCGACTCACTGCAGTTCGGGAGTTAAACATTAGAGAAGAACAGCCAGGGTTTCGTCCTGGCTGGGAATGTATAGATCACATTTTTACCCTTCGTCAAATTTTGGGGCAGCGTCATGTCTACCACCGGGCAACAATTGCCATATTCCTCGACTATAAAGGTGCATTCAATTCGGTGGATCGACCTACACTTTTAGTCTTTAGAAGAATGTGTAGCGAACAAGCTCGTTTTTGGTGATTCATCATCAGGCTAAATAGAAC
>JTDE01022059.1:25116-42274 GCA_014338405.1 Paragonimus skrjabini miyazakii | reverse complement strand
CGTGGCCAGAGTCGGACCGGCTCTGGATTTTGTTGCACGCCCTTTCGGATCCGACTCCTTGCCAACTCGTGGCCAGAGTCGGACCGGCTCTGGATTTTGTTGCACGCCCTTTCGGATCCGACTCCTTGCCAACTCGTGCCAGAGTCGGACCGACTCTGGGCCAGAGTCGGCGTGTTTACTGGGACACGTTCTGTGTTGTTGTGCCTAATTGTGTTATGCGACTCTTATACGTTCGAACGTTATCCTATATAGTTCAATCCTAATTATAACAAATTGTTTTATTACTCCAAAATCTTGTACAATTGGTACGTACGAATTAACAGTGTACGCTGTGCGTTGTTGTGGCTAATCATTTTCTGCGATTCTTATGCAATTGACATTTAATCTATACAATTCACTTACAATAACAACAGATGTATTCCAGCTCACCAGAAGTTCACCGAGGGCAGAATGACTCGGGTTGAGATATAGTCTGTGAGAGTTTATCAAGATAACTCCGTCCTCCTGCGTATCGGCATTAACAATTTGATATTGTTAAATGGATTGTGAATAACACAACGTTATGTGCAATTTGTAATACACTGCGTTTCAACCACCTCGGGTGGCCTCCTGATATTGTTCACATAATGTAAGTACAGACTGGAATGTTGTATGTTCCAAAAGCGATAATCTACTTTCTGAGTCGGGGAACAATTTTGACAATAATCCTCTCTTAAAACTGAATTTGTACCGATCTGTAAGCCCACATCCAAAAGTCTGAAGTTGCGACAGCAGAGTGAAATGAAATATCGCTTGTTTTTATCCGAGCAACAGTATACGAAATTTACCCCGCTCAATAAATTCAAAGTTAACTGGTTGGGCATTCGTCAAATAGAGACTACCGATGACATCGAACGGCAAAGCAAGGAGCGGTTCATGATGCGCCATTTATCGATCAGCGAGTATTCATCTATACAGCAGAAGTGGTAGTCGTAATAGTTCAATTCTATCTCACAGGATCTGATTATCAGATCGGTTCGAGCTTTCGATGCTCCTCCACCTCTAACGTATTGCATTGCCGACTCATCTCGAAATGCTTCCACCACGATCAAAGGCTTCGTTATCCGGTCCCAGCGCGGTGTTCATCAGGGTGACCCACTGTTTCCGCTTCTATTCATCATGGCAACGGATGAGGTGCTGGCTCTATCTGGATCGAAGCTTGGCTACCAGGTCCACGATACACTGGTTAGAGGCTTTGCCTATACCGACGATCTGATCCTTTTAACTGAGAATCCTACGCGTCTCTCACAGAAGCTAAAAGCAGCCGCTAGTGCCGCGGAAATATCCAGGATGAAGATCAACACGCACAAGACTAAGCTGATGGTCATCAGCAGTGACCATAAACATAACGCAACCGCCATCCTTGATGGGTCTATTCACTTCGGCCCGGACATTATTCATTCAATAAACGCCTCCAACACGATGACCTGTCTGGGTATCCCATTCATCTAAAAACGGTAAAACATCCACTAATCACCTTTTGCAACTCTGTATGACGCGGAATGAAACCACCAACGCGCCATTGAAGCCACATCAACGCCTAGAATTTTTGAGATAATACCTGATCCCGATGATTAATCACTCATTGGTGTTGAGCCGAGTCCACCGTAATACGCTCAAAGCCATGGACTGTACAGTTCGCCAGTTTGGTCGAAAGTTGCTCCGCCTTCCTGAAAACACACCAATCAGCCACATCTACAACCCAGTTCGTTCGGGCAGTCTGGGCATCCCGAGTTTGTCCAGCACTATTCCGATCTCACGAAAAACTCGAATGAAGAAACTGCCCTCCAGTCAATGTCCAGTTTTGCGGAATGTGGTCAATGTGGTTAATTTATTTGGCCCTATCTTGAGGAAGGTGAACGCCCCAAAGTATGGTGGTGACGAACGAAGAGGAAGCCCATGCGGCGTGAGTGGATAAACTCCGTCATTCGTTAGACGGCCGTGGTCTTCAGAAAGTGTCACGCTTTCCACATTATAATCGTTGGTTATTCAATCCAGAACGCATCTTCCCCAGAATTCTTGTTCGTGTCATCCAGCTCAGATGTAATCTTCTGCGAACTAAGGCCCGAAACTCACGGGGTGGCCGAAGTGACCACTCAGTTCTCTGCTGTGGCATCTGCGGTCAACCGGGAGGCCTTGCTCATATTCTGCAATCATACTGGATCACTCATGACGTACGTTGTGCTCAATATAGCTGCATGGTCAAAGGCTTGGCGAAACGACCACGCAACTCAAGCTATACAGTCTTTGAGGACTTGCAAGTACCAACGGCGAGCTAGCACATCAACATCGATGTGATAGCGGTTCGTGACGGCACTGCTGTGCTTGACGCCAGTGTAGTGGATGAATACCGAAGCCAACTTGCCTGGACAGATAAGATGGCGAAGTACAGGACCGACTCTCATAATGCTGCCATTCAATCGGTCTTCCGTCCTATGGGTTGTGGTGTGAACTCTATTTCTCATTCACTTGTGACCACCACTTTTCGCGGTGTCATATTTCTCTCTTCAACTAGTGCTATTCTTCGAGTGGGACTGTCCACCGGCGCGGCCACGGACTTATGTCTACTGACTGCTCTTTATTCCTTATGAAAGGAACCTGAAGTTAACTGTTGACACCTCTCTGACGACTGCATCACTATGAGGGACACTTTTCTGTCCCGATGCGTGAGCCTTGACTATGATAGCATCGCTGTGCCCTGAAGAGCTTTTGATTTTGTGAGACTGACTGTGTAATTCATTTTGATTTTATTATTTTTTCACGTATGCATTTTTCCTTTTCTAAAATCCGTTTGTTAAGTACCGCGCAAGTAACTCTTCATTTGATGACCGGACTATTAACGCTTGCTATACTGGTGAGAAGACTCGTCAATTATCCAGTGTTGCTAACTATGCAGCGCCCTACATTTGACAGACGGTTTGTTTTCACATTCACCTTTTCATAATTCTGCTGCTTATTTTTGGTGTCACCGTTTGTTCTTCCTTTGAACGCAGGCGTATACATTGCTCTTCAAAACGAACAATAATAGTAGTAAGGAACGGCTGATTTCTAATAATTCTCGAGAATTTTGCAAGTTAAGCACCAATTTTCGAATCTTTCTGAATGTCGGTCGATATCACGGGCCGATAAATGAATGTTCGATTATTCTAAATTACAAACATTCATGATAACAAACTAAGATACCAGATTACAATGATTATGTAATAGGATAGATTCAGTTTGAACGTTGCTCTAATAAATCAATTTCGTGGTGTCACATCGTCGTCACTCAGTTTGCACCGTGAAATGTACAAATCAATATCGTGCACATATGAGCCTGTTTTCCACGATTTCCTTGGAATCTTCTGCACCTACCATGCAGATATTAATGGAAACTTGCTATGTTCCGAAAAGCTACTAGTGCTTCCGTCTGAGTTTGGGCATGACCAGTTTGGGGCAGCATTTGTAGAATCAAGCAAACTAGGATGACCGGTGGGAATAACGCAATAGGTACATAAGTTGTCTATTGACGATACATGGAATCGACGTGCGAGCAAGCTAGCAATAAGACAAAGCAATAATACAGCGGAACGGTAAGCAAACGCGTGGCGTGAGCCACCCGTTTGAGTGCACTTGGTCCCTGTCCGTATCTCTACTCGTCCAAATAAATGTCCAGGTGAATGCGAAGATTCGCGACGGCGATGCAAATTACGGTCGAAACTCAAACATAGGCAATAATAAATAAGCAGTGTTGCTACACACTGAGTCATCTAGAACCGCATATCCCAGGATGGACACCTTGTGCTAATACAGTTTACAGAGCATCTAAATCTCATAGACTGTAAGTTTGTTTATTACCTCATTTTGCTAATCATGCATAATTATTTCATCAGACTGCATAGTACGTAGTTGCCTGACCTGAAAAAACAGATGTAACACACTGTTGAGTAAATCATATTGCGAGTTTGTGCTTTCAGAAACGCCGATGACTGACTATCCGCTAATCCGTCGTTCGATTATATTACTGTTCTGGTGTTTCGCAACATTATCCATGCTCTGAACACCTCGGCTACTTCGTAGTAACTGAGCATTTCATGAATATTGTCTATTCTTGGTCAGTCCATTCTCCAACTTTGCTCGTTATCTTATTTGGAGAGTTATTATAAGTCGTTTTTCCACTACAATTTATACAGCCTGAGATTGAGCTTGAATGAATGAAATACCTCGCACCTACCCAAGTGAGGGGATGGAATGGGGATATCAACACCTGGTGAAGGTGGTCGCGTTTCTTTTGCAATCGACCTACTGATTACTATGTGAGTAGCTCGGCCATAACATGAAATATGCCCAATTATGTGAACGCATCGTCAAAATGGTTACTCCACCAGCCCTTCCCGAACAAACATCGCCTGCAAACGGTTTTTCCTAATGGTCCCCATCAGACTGATGAAAAGCCGTTTCGGTATAACCCGGACTCATTAGTACAACACAACTCAGGGAACCTAGCTGGCAGCCCGCGGATGTGTCAATTTGTTAGGCCACTACAGAATGGCGGTCCAAATTTGAATCCGTCAGATCACGGGGTCGCGAGTACCAGGGTTGTAGGACCGCATGGGAATTATTTTCCCTGGTTGTTACGCCTCCCTTTCTCATAAACTGGAACCTGACAGTCGTTTGTGGTTGGCCTTCAAGTTAACAAGCACCCACCACGGTGCCGCTCTTCGTGACAGTAAGATTGCCGGTTATATTCCATACTATGGACCATCTGTTTACCTCCTAGCTCAGTGGTGCTGTGTGGGCTATGCGCAATTCAGACCAGTATTTCTAGTAAGCCTACAGATCATCTACCTGTTCTGTTCTCATGACTTACGCAAACGTCTACTGAACTGCTGCCCGCCATTACAAAAGGCTTTACGTTCGCCCATCCAGTACTAGAAGTTTTGCAGGATCCGCCTAGAGGACGAAGTACTGAGGATGTTCAGATAGAAGGCTTTGTGAATGACTGTGTCGTAAGTAAAAGCCAGGATATCCATACATAGTACAGGAAATAAACGTGAATACGGTATAATTATTTAGTGGTGAATTCGAAGACAAAATTAAGGTATATGAGTGGTTCTATTTAAAACCGGAAAAATTAAGCATTTTACCTACTCTGACAGAATTAATTGCATATACTAGTATAAGGGTTATGATCAACCAGGATATGCACAATAAAAATACATGTAAGTACATTCGCATAGTTCAGTGGGAAATTACACTCAGAGGACGGTCTGATGGGGAAGAACTATGGTCAGATAAATCACGTAGGTGAGGATTTTGAGGCCGCTCTAAACAAACTGAATAGATTTCGCTGCGTGTCGGATCGTAACCTATACCCCAATTCGTTGAAGAGTCTAAACTAGGTCGAATTGAACTGTTACGTCCACGTCTGCGCGGACAACGTGAGTCATCCGCATAGGACATTGACAGCAATGGCATTGCTGGTGGAACCGCGCAGCAAAATTGTGATTCATCTCTTGGCGGACGTGAAAGATTATTAGTCAGTGCCAAATTGCAGCTGTTCCGTTCTTCAGTAAAAGACGGATTATTGGTCTGACGAGGGAAAGAAGATCGGCCAGTAGCTCGCGAACTTTCCTTAATCGAACATGGTGCATCACCGGATCTCGTCAGACATTTAGTCTCAGTATCTTCCTCATCGGAATCTGATTCAGCTAGTCTGTCCGATTGATTGTCATAGTCTGGTTCCAAGTACACCCGCGAGTGATCTGGTGTCATGTATGAGTACTTGACCTGATGGTCGCGAAATGTCCCCTTCGAAGCTTCACGACATGAGTCTGATTCATACCGGTCCGTTTTATCATATTTCTGTCTGGCTGGTGCCCTGCAGCTGTTCATGGTAATATTGCTCGCACCGGAGGAACTGTTCGGGGGTTCGTTCACAGACTTTGCCGGCAATTTGTTATCACTCTGTTGGGCAGACCGTTTATTGGGAATACTACAGACCTGACTGGTATTTTGTACCGGCCTAGGTAGGCTGCAGTAATTGAGCGATGTCAAATGCAAAGGATTTTGTAACACTGCGGATTGTGCTTGGTAGGTGGTTGTAGAATGAGGTACGTCACTTGTGAAATTGTAAAAAGTTGGTACATCTTGTGACGCTACAGAATCGTAGACAGGGTGATGCGAGTTGGATGATGGATACCGGCTGAACCGAGGGGCCCTCGTGTTGGATTTGGTAGCAGCGGGCAAAGTGAGGATGGGTTGAGGAGGGCCAGTCATTGAGAACGACGGTGATCCAGGGGGAATATATGTGGTGGTGATCACTCCGTGAAGATTTGGACGTGAAACTGGAACTATCAACGGCCCGGTATTCCTGTCAATTGGCTGGTAGAGATCGTCCGTAATTATTTTCTGAACACCATTGCACGAAGTACGACGTCTGCAACCAAAATGATAGATAAGCAGCCCAATCCCGGTGACCAGTAGGGCAAGAAGTAATGCAAAACAACCAATCACGACCAGCTGAAGCAGCGTAAACGCGTGATCCACTCTCGATAATTGTCGAATATTGGCTGAAATGTTAGAAATTCACAAGTCGGTGGTAGTACATGCTAATGATGGTCATAGGTATCGAGTTAGTAATATGAACTGCGCTACCTAATTGTGTAAAATGTAGTGCTCGGTTTTGTAGTGCACAATTTATCTAATATGCGTAAAATAACCAACCGCCTTATTTTTTTTATAAGAACGTGGTTAAAAAAGGTTTTGTTGAATAACAGTCAGGGGATTGGTTTATAGAAGCTGAAGGCCGCTCATATTTGTTACCAGTTTCCGTATTTCATCTCCGCATTTCATTTTCGAAGAGTACCCATTGACTTGAGAAACGTTCTTCAGTACTACGTACTTACTCTTGCTCTGACCGAAGTGTCTCATCTAAACACTCAGTCATGTTAGTGTGTGAATATTAATCTGCTTGCCCGATCCTCTCATGAGGAGAAACAGTACCTGTCCTGTTAAATCCAGTCGGTGACAGGGATATGACGACTTATCAGTTGAAACCACACAACTTATTCAACTTGCTAATCAATGCATCCAGTGTTTATATCTCAAAGTTCAATAAGGTTAGGTATAAACAGCATACAATGAGGTTGTTAAAAACCACAACAACGGGGGAGTAACTGAGACAGCAACTCGTGAATGCTGCATATTAGTTGGTGTTAACACCACTGCATTATATTGAACTTCATGATCTCATTCGGGTTCGAAGAATTATTCAATGGAAATTTAATTCCTCAGTGTCTCAGTGATAACGATGACAATTATCTGCCACGTTGTCAAAATGAGCTTGGACGCATTCGAGAACTTCGTTCGGTTTACTTAGATTGGTCATCATTAGTAAACCATGACACAAGGTACCAGAGTTCCGTCGCCCTCAGAAGAATATGTATGCTACAGCACTATGCGAACTTTGCCAATTTATTTTCATCTCCGATCATAAGAATGTTTCTCTTCCGAAACGACATTCTACGTCGCATGTTCTTTTAGCATGAGTAGCCAGATTGCCACCAAATAACAACAATTAAGTCTTCCATAGACAACAGGATAGGAAATATACTTGTTATTTACGGAATAGGTAAGAACACGTTGTACGATAGGTCGATGCATGTCATGTCTATTCCTATGAAGCTGTAAAATCGACTGATTTCTTGTTGATCTTACTTATAAAACCGTTCAATTGTTCAATCCCCGATTACTCACTGCTGGTTGTGAGTACCACTATCGTGATCCGACTTTGTTTGGTTGTAAAACCATATCGTACTCTCACTAGTCAAATGAAACGTTTATCCTCTATTGTCGTCAAGGCTCGTAAACAGTTATTACGGCAACCTTGATATTTCAGTGGTTCCAATAACCTAGTCGTACTGATTCAAGTGTGGCATAAGTAACCACGACCACGTTTATCCCATAAGCCTTGTTTCAGTTTGTAGCATAACTGTAGACGAGTTACTAAGAGGCTGCTTCCAAAGTATTCACCACGTGACGCTATTGCATGTTTAATTTCGATACAACCTCTCCTCTATGAACAATCGCACATTCGCATGGTTCACTGAGTAGCAAGGAGCTAAGAGTCAAAAGGCGACTGAGTAGAACTAACAGCTGATCTCGGCTTCTGTGTTCACATAAATAGTGCTCAAATGATCCATATTAAAAGTGCGTTAGATGTGTTACAATGTTGTTGGAGCTCATCGATACCGACAACTGATTGCTGTTTATTAGGACCAAATGTTCTGTTCTTTAGCTTCCCAACTGGTGACATTCAGTCAACTGTTTGCTCTTGTCTCCTGCAGCTTGCAAAAGCAAATGGGATTATAAAGAACAGTAACAAAATGAATCTCAATACTTCTCTAACTCTCGTATCAAGACGGGTTGTTTAAACAGAGGTAGTCTTTGTGCATTCCTGACATGTCAGGGGGCTTTATGTTAGCCTACAGCATTCTCCAGCTGTTGTAACTACAAACGACGACTGGCCTAGGAAGCTATTGATTGCATCAAGTTCCTTGCAGGTTATGTGAAAGCATAGGACTACGAACGTGTTTCCTCATTTGCATGGCTGATGGGTATCATGCACACATTGGGGGACAACATGTTGTCATTCGCTTTGACAACACACCCCATAGTGTGTACACACTGTTCGCACAGTCATTTCTGGTTACTCGTCTCTCTGGCGTTAAGACCTGCTTTTTAGTTCTCGAATATACACACTGTACCAATCATAAACGAAACTGCATGTTGTGCAACACAGCTACCGGCACATCCGTTGCAAAATCTGTTCTGAGTCAAAACACCATTTCAGAAGCAGCTGACTAAGGTTACAACATAGAACACTTTCATTTGCACATAACACTCACTCAACGTCCAAGTGTTTGTAATTGAGAATGAACCATCAGCTTGCATCATGACAGCATCACGGGTTGATGATTTAAGGCTCGCTTCCAAGAAATCAGGACGATCGTCCTGGCAGCTTGGTCGTTGGATGCCCTCAGACAGCTATTGACTATTGCATACTGACACACACCTCCTGTATGTTCGAGGGAAGGCAGTGGAGTTTGCTTTCCATTACTGATCTATCCCCTCATGTTGCTTTACCATTTTCCCCTCACTCACACTCCCGTAATTGTTGACGTTCTCGGTCCATTTTGCCTGAAACATTCTACCCTCAATCTGTCCTTTCTCTAAACCATTCAGTATACAGGCAATTAAAGGCTTCTTCGGTCTTTAACATCTTATTAATTCGAGTAAGTATTGGGAAAATATCCTCTCCGCGCCAGAAGTCGAACTTTGGTCCTTATGTGCATGATGCGGAAATGGCGACCAACGAGCTAGTGAACGGGCACATTCGACGATAAATGAAATTTAAACCCGCACTGGAATCTGTGATAACCTATAACATAAACTATTCATTTATTCGACAGTGATCTCAGACTAATCGTTGGATGTAGTGTTATCCACCAATAAGCCACAAACCGGTGGATGGGGTTTACGACTGGTTTGAAATGACTATTTAAAACGGAACACAACCAATCAGAGAACGCAAAATTACCCATAATTCGAACAACATTGTTAGCCCATAGTAAAAACGAGCAGGAAGTTTTACTGCACCCAGTGACTGTAAAACAGAATACGAACCGACGATAATCTTTTTGAGTGATCTGTAGGCTTACCTTTACCTGGAATAGACTTTTATCAGAATTGGGCTTTTGTACCGACTTTGTGATGGATCACAAATGAATAAAACCAAAAGAAATAAAACTGGAAACTATAGCGAGACTGAAGTCCGAGACAATCAGTTCATTTGGCAGCAGATCAGCCAACATAATGGAATCTGTAGCTCAGTGTGAGTAGCATTAAAATTATGACCGCTTATTAAAGTTTGCTGAAACATTATAGATGGATTCATGCGTCTTGAACTTAGTTATCAAAAGAGTGTTAATCAAGGTAACTGTATGTGCGGCCATCGCCGTTGACATGATTACGGTTGTACCTCCGTAAGTATATCCAAATTCTTTAGGTCACTGACCAGGAATGACTGTTTAGGAAACACTCTGCAATGCTGTGAAAGCTTATAACTTGTTGATGAATGCATGGACACAAACCATGCATTCTAGAAATCAGTTACCTGAATACGTTAATTACATCACTGGCATATTACGAATCAGGCTATGCGCATGCTAACTCGTTCTTACCGACAGCTAGGTCCAGTGCTCCCTGAGCACAAGTTTGGTGCTCTCTCCACTGGCCGAAACACACACCAGAACCAGTTGGGCTAGGGTGAATACCACTTGAGGCCATTGGTGAGACACAGGCTCGAAAGCGTGCCCTTATAAATCGTGCAGACACGATGTCTTCTGTTACTCTACTATGTTTGACGTACTGCTCCAGAGCTGCTTGGTTGATAGCCTCACAGCCAGTCCAAGAGGACCAGTCACTCCATGAGACAGTCTTTCCTGAAACGGTAAGAAAATACAGAGGATTGTCCTGAACAAGTATAAACTATTGACTTGATGCAACTAATTTCACTCCAACAAAAACGGTGCTCTTTGTATGTGCAATCACACAAAACATCACATGAAGCACTGTTAGTCGAGTGAACAGAACAGCGCAAGCCTGGCCAATTTACGTTCTAATACGAAGTTCTGTATGCAACTAATGAACTCAGTGGAAACGCGCGTGGGAAGCTTTTTAGCCTGGTAACTATCTCATCCACCATTTGATGCACCATGGGATTATAGAGCATTCAGACATTTGGGTAATCTAGAACTTTTGTCAGAGTACATGCCATTGTATCAATGAGATAAACGGGACTTTTCAAATGAACGCACACATGGCTGATCAGATATGAGAGATAAAAATGGCCGAAATTTTAGGAGATAACCCAAGGAACAAAGCTATAAATTCAGTAGAAATAAATGCTAGCAGACTTATGAGTAATCATTTTCAAATCTACATGGTAAAATTCGACCCCACTGAAATGTAGGACGTGCTTCGGAGAAACGAGAGCATCGACACTAAATCGTCATCAGAAGCATCTACATTTACGGTGTGCACAGCTCTAGAGAAGTCAGTTTACAAACGAGCACGATACTTAGTCTGTTACGCCCCCCCACTTGGCCCAGGCCTATCGATCCACGTATGTGTCGGCATGTTATTCTATGTCGTAATCACCTGACCAAAACACGCATGATGCAAAGGTTTTGTGTTGTTCCAAATTAGACGGCCTTCGCATCGTGGATACATCATTTTTCAGGATGAATTAGGTTTTCAGGGAACAAAACACCTCAAACTGAACAACGTTTCTGAACGCAACAAGTTGCCTTCATCATGGATAAAATGGTCAAATAAGACAAGATGAGGGGAAATTGAAAGATATGGCTCAATAGCAAGGCCACGAAGCTGAGACATGTCAAGCGACGTTTGTCGATTTTGGCAACATGACTGTAAAACGTTACTTCAGATTTCACAAATGGCGCGATTAACCCAAAACGCGGTATGATGTGCCTCAGTTATGTGCGAACATTGTTAGGTTCTGATCAGTATCTTAGTAATTTGCAAATCGATTCCATTCATGAATGCACCTCTTTATTATCTATCGTTTGGTGAAAAAATTATGGTGATGGTACAATCCGTTATGGAAATGTATTTTTACTTCGTCCATTTGCACTATCTGACGCATGCTGGTTCCGAAACCAGCATTGCTTTTTCGAGTGGTGAAGCGGTTACAGAGTCGTGTGTGAGCAGTCCGGTGTTATTGATCGTAGACCGTGGTAGCCAAAACACTGGGTGGATGTAGCCGGGTGGCTATGCAGAAATAGTGAGTATACCCCGACCACACGCACAGCCAGCTAATCTGGCAGTGATTTCAGCGGTGTATTGTGCCCGTTCGTTTACCCGACTCAGTTAGGAGACTTGTTTATTTGGGTTAGCCGTTTGATTTGGCCTGAGGATTTTGTGTCAAGGTTCGTAATTAGGATACGATCGGTACGGTAGTCATGCTGTTACGTTCACCCTTGGTTCTAACAGAACTCCCCTGGTGTACGTGAAAATGAAACACCAGACTATCTTCTAATGGAATGGTTACAGCACATAAGTGAATACGATGCCCATATTAAATCATATGACGACTATTCCATCAGTACACCTGTCGTCCCTCTCCACCGAACCGTTTACTGTACCTGTTTTGCTAAACGTCGTAACTTTGTTTGACCTTCCGCCTGATCAGGACAGTGTGTATTTAGCTGTGCCGATATTTCATAAATCGGTAAACAGGTATGCAGCTCAACAAAACAATCGATCTAAACAACGCGATCGGGGCGCATCACAACTACGACGTGTCCTTGTACGGTTTTCTCAGATGTGAATGAACTAAAGATAAAATTTCGTGAAGTAAATTTTTAAGACTCATGTTCACTTGCTTCGTCTAATCCCTCTTTTTTATCGGTTCGTGCCGGCGGCCCCATCCTACTAACTTGGTATTTTTTAGTGTTGACGTGTTTGTGAGAATAAAATTGGTGGTTGAGTTGGTCAACGGAGTAGTTGGTTGGCGGGGGATGTATGGTGAGCGTAATGAAAAAAAATGCAGAGATTACATGTTTTGTCACGTTGCCCAGAGAATAGATGGATGGGAAGATATTTCAAAGCAGATCATGGGAAGTAAAATATACGTACCGACAGCACAACTCATCCCATTACCAGCAAGCCGAGCACACCGCTCCGTTTCATTCCCAGCCCCTTCACATCGCACCACTTGATTGGTAATCCAATCGGTTTGGCCTATTATGCACTGGCGCGTTCGCTTGCGCCAACCATCGGTAAGCCAGCGGCATTTGGACGATTTTGATTGGTCCACTTTGTTAGTGGTGCACTCAGACCAGTCAGACCAACAGGACCAGTCCGTTCGACAAGCAGGCACGGCTGGACAACTCCTCGACTCTTTCGCTTTGGCCAGACCTCCGGGACAGTTGGCTAGGGGTGCAAATAAGCAACTCCGATGCCGTGTCTGTACCTCTCCAAATAAGTACAGGGGCGCTGAGTACCTCGTCTGATCGGACGCTCCGTAGCTGGAGGCGACCACACTCACCGGCGGCACGCAAGTTTGACCACAGGCGGACCACGGCCCCCAACTGGACCAATGCCCGACCGAACTAGTCGTCTGATCTGAGACTGCGACCGAATTCAGATCTGCATTTGCTGTTAACAGAGATCAGAATGATAACCAAAGGTATTAATTATGGTAGTGACAAAATGAACAGAGCAGACACGGTAGCATAATAACGATTTTCTCAGATTTTTATGAAGCTCGGTAATTTGAATTGGAGTAGGAGATAACAAGTAATACTACGGTTAACTATACGAAGCAGCTGCACATGTTCGCTGTTTGAACACTGTGTAATGACCCTAAAAACGGGGACACTGAAATTTAGACAAGAGAAGGATAATGTAGTTGTATCCGCTTGCACTCTCAGTCAAAATGTGACTAGAAACGTGATCATAAACGTAACAAAATTGGCATCCAAAGGCGCATTGTAGTTGACTTTTACAACAAAAACCGGTGGTTTCAACTTAAGACATAATCACTACACGTATTCACCGACTGTTTGATAACCGTATTATCAAGTCTTCTCTTAACAGGTATTGTAGAATTCAACACTAACTCGTAGCTCAATGCTCTTATCTTAAGGTAAGTAGCCGTAACGCTGTCCAGAAAACGTATCAAACCTATGAGAATGTCAGTCTCTATTCCCATCACTATTCTGGCTCATTTAAATTTTTAACCACTGTGGCCGTCGTCTCGCCCTCTCACGTTGCGCAGCACGTGGCGCATCATGTGATAAGCCTAAGACTATGTGACGCTCACTGTCCCAACCTGTGCGTTCACATCCACACATCCATCGGCCCGATAACCTTCTTCCACATCGGAATGCACGCACGCGCACGCGGTCACCACCTACACATTCAGCCAATTGGAACGCTCCAACTGGATGTAATTCAGTGCGGTCAATACACAGGCACGCGTGACCAGGTTGGACCCGGATGGGGACCAGAAAAAGACAACTGAACAGGACAGGACACGATCCGGACGAGCGCCACTGGATTAAGCATGTACACCGATCCTACCAATAGAGATCCAAACTGTTTGATTTAACCTTCTCATTGACTATCGTTGATATATCGTTATTTTTTAGTGGGTACTCAAGCCATCACGGTTAAGAGTTCCAGCACACTATGTTGACGTCAACAGTTATACTACTCGAACTCGGCTTTCTATGTTTAGATTTATAAGTTGATTGGTTTTCGAATTGGAGCAACACATACTTTTCGTATGAAAATGATAAGCATACGAAATTTCTGTGTACGCACAGTGTCAACCAATCCCTCCCCCGAAGTTACAGTACAACCTGGAAAGATGGATATGGAATTTTGTGATCGGTCATTGAGGCTATCCTCTAGGGTTAGGGATAAACTACGCCACACGAGGCCATACCACTAGATAGCAACCGTACTCTGAGGCCATGGCATGTCAACAGCCTCTCAAGCGGCTGACCGCATGTGTCTCATAGAGATTCGTCCATCATGACGAAGTAAGGCAAATCTTAATTTCGTTGTCAAGATATTGCGCCACCACAAAACGTAGTACAACGTGCAGCGCCTTATCATCCAACCCACTCTCAAATTCCTGTGCCACACTATCTGAAGTTTTATCAGTGAGAGAAAGCGGCGCTACCCAAGTGTAATCGCAAGGTGCTCTTCTCCAATCCACATAAACGAAGTCCAACTGCCCGGCTGTTATATGTGACATATGCAGGTATACTTCTTATCTCTGACTTAAATTGGTCTAACGGTATGCTGCCCGTTGGAATTTTATTGATAGTCTGAAGTTTTATAAATTATTCGTCAATTCACTAGCAGCTTATCGCAAACTATGTTTGCACCTGCATGTTTCAATGGTGGCTGCATTGTGTAGCGACTATAGCAAATAGCATTTTGATAGTCACATTCACTTGCGCATTTTTCATGATTTTGTTTTTTCACCTACTTTCATTTTAGTGAAGCTATTCTTTCTATAATATCTGTCCCCGGGCTAAAAGCAACTCGCTATGTGCCTCGCTATCTTGACGTGCTTTCTCCGTACAATCTATTGTCCAGGGTAGATACTAATACACGAGGGTCAACGCACTGAGTCCTTGTCGATAGGCTTTCGATAATGAGTACAGACAGGGTACTATGCTGTTGCGCTAGTTCCAACAACTGTCCATTTATTACTTAGCGAGTCTTCTTATAGATGACGGAAAGTTTTTTGTGGTCAGCGCAATTCCTATTTGTAGGTAGGGTTAGTCACCACTCGTCCTTGTGCCCTCACAGTTGATCAAAGACCATGGTGCATGCGATAAATTCACGGACAAGGTTCTTCCATGTGCTCCTCATCTATTACACTCCAAGTTTTCCCACTACATATCAAACTTATCGAGTGAATACTTGTTTAATCTGGTAGCTTTAGCACTATGGCATTGTGTGTAAAGAACTCCAAATACCCCATATCCAGCTAGCTTTTAGATGGCAGAACTGAAATCTCTACTCAAGTGTTCTTTTGTCTTATTGGTGAATTTTTCACCGATCTGACTTATCATCTAATGAGCATCATATGCTTTCAAAATTCCCCCTCCTCACTTTGTTGAAAGTGCGCATGCGCAAACTCAGAATGAAACAGCAACTTCAGTTGCTTGACGTGACACTGTTGAAGGCCTGTTACGACCCCCTGATAGAGAAAGGCAAGAACAACGCAAAGGCCACACAGTATCTCTATCACGAACGAACGTAACGATATCGCAAATCTATACGAAAATCAGAGCAAAAGTATCGGAACCCAACTCTCGCAACTTAGAACTCCCAATAGGTAAGGTAAAAGACGGCCTTCAAACGAGCTTTATTTGCTGCTCAACCCGAAGGCAATATAATGGTTTACAGCAACTGTAGTTATAGGTTTTGAGCGACCTTGGGCCTAGGTCACCCAACGGACCAATCAGAGGCGAGTACAAATTCTCGATGTTTTTAGAGAATTCTGGTGGGCATTCAAATTCCCAAAATTGATAAGTTCATTTTTCTTGGAAAACTAAGCGAATTCTTGGGAAAAAAGCCTTTTCCCAACAAAGCCATTGCGATGGTCACAGCGTTGTCGATCGTACAAGCATTGACCCTGAACGTTATGTTGATGGAGTGAAATGTCATGTTCGCCCCAGCTTTTTACGTGGTCAAGTGTATTAGGGACCCAACGCTGACAGTCAGACCTATGTTGACCTGAAGCTCCGCTAGTCTTCGTTCTTCCGGTCTCTATGGACGAGTTAGGAATACATCAGATGTGATCATTGCGGTATTTAAATTCGAGTTGTCTTCTAGTAGTCGATTTTAGGCACCGACCAAAACGTCAAATAGGTAGTGTAATCCAATCGTACTGAGCGTACTGAGCTACCCAAACGAGAAAAATCAGAACAGGAATCTGAGCGGCACTAAGCAATCTCAATTTATTAAGAAAAAACATCACCTTTTTCTAGAGGAACAACAGTATATTTAAGACTGCCGTTAAGTGACAGGCGTTCTCGCGTTTTGATTGGCCAGTTTATTGCTGTGTTGTTACACGATCTTTCGTCTAGCAGCTGATCGCCGCCTATGATTGGTTGGCATCAGTTTGACCATAATTCCGTCTGCAGCAGGTTGTGTGCGAACACCGATTGGCTGAACCCTCTCCAATCAAGAAGCCGCTCTGATCCAATCTTATTACAGGTGGCATGTGCGTTTTTGTAGTGTAACATGCCAATCTGTGACATTTTTTAACAAGCCGGTTCATTTATGAGTCTGAGTTAGGCTCATGAACAAATCAGCTTGTTTTAGTGACAGTCAGAAAGGTAAAGTATTATTGAGTTTCAGCTATCCGTGGACATAACATTGCGAATTGGTGATGGAGTGGACTGTGCTGGCCCAGCAAGTGTGACACAGTCAAACAAGGTAGTGAAAATCATAGTCCCAATCCACATTTCATATTATTATTATTATTATTATTATTATTATTATTATTATTATTATTATTATT